>BHDV01025109.1:73943-87942 GCA_005406045.1 Adoxophyes honmai
AAATGACTGACTGAACTGATTTTAAGTAAGGCCCGTTCCAAATTATACAATAGAAAATTACATGTTCCGAATTGCGTGAACACTATCTCTACCTAAAAAATCACGTCAATCCATCGCTCCGTTTAGCCGTGAAAGACGGACAAACAAACAAACAAACAAACAAACACACTTTCACATTTATATATTGGTAAGGATCTTACATAAAACACATCACAGCTCTATTCCCAAATAGGGTGTATACAAAACACAAGTTTAGTATCGTTACATAATAAAAAAAATCGCATTTAAAAATAGTTGAAATAGGTTTGCCGTGTGGTGTCGGGTTTAGAATAACACCTCTCCGTATCTTCCGTGGATGTCGTAAGAAGCGATAAGGATAAGTTTAGTTATGTTTTAGGCGACAGGCCAGCATCCTAAGAATATGGCAGAACTGGCTGCGGAACGTGAAATTTAATAGTCGTGGTTTTTACTATTTAAAGTATTTTATGCTCTGCCTACCCCATTTTGGATTCTAGGCGTGATGTATGTATGTGAAAGAGGTTCCCAGCCTGTTCCCTAACCTCGCCTCTTATGATATCCATGAAAAAAGTACAAAGATGTTATTGTATAGTCTACACAATAATAAACTTTACTTTCATCTTTTTACTTAAATTATTTAGTAGCGAACGGATTTGAAATCACTGTATAATATTGGTGCTATAAAGCCTTTTACGGACTGTCTCGCACACCTCGATTTTATGCGATAATTTCATGATATTTGAGAGATTTTCACGTTTATACTTTCTTCCACTGAAGATTAGTAAAATATCGATAGGGTCTTCGTTTTATGTGACAGTAATTGACAATATCGCGCTAGTTTTTGTGGTTTAACTGGGATTTTTCCGGATTTTATGACTGAGAAAGTTACTTGGTTTGGGAGTATTAAGTAGGTAGTTACCAATCGTAAAATTCGATCGTAAAACACGGCCGCGCTGGCACTCCTTACATGGTCCAAAAATTAAAAGTAAATTTACCAGGCTCCCCATAAAATACAATAAACCGGATAGAAAGCTTAAGGTAGGTTCAAATGTTATTGTGTTATACTTATAAAGGTTGAAAAACTGGACGCGGGAAAATTGCACATACATACAATCACGCTTATGTTCCCAAACGAGGTAGGCTGAGCATACGAAACGTGACATAGACAAAATCATGATTATTACTATTTCACGCTTCGCAGCCACTTCTAGCATTATTTATATTTGATAACAGGTGGAAGAGGTGTAATAGTGACACTAGTGACAGGTTGCTAGCCTGCCACCTATAACATACCTAAACCTATTTTCCTTAGTCGCCTCTTACGACATCCACGGAAGAAATGGGGAGGTGTTATTCTATCCCGACACCACACTGGGACATCTATAATATGTTTTAAATAGGTAAATAGTTATGAATTTTAAACAAAATGACACTTGAAATAAGCCTGGCACACACTATCGCGCGTAGTTGCCTTCAAAAGCTATAGTTACAGATAGCTAGCTTGTACCATCGCAAACAGGGATTGTTGAGCCACTTACATATGTACCTATGTTTGTAACTTGGTCGTGTAATACTAATCCAATAGGCGACATCTAGTCGGTCACATCGGTCATAGATTACACGTCTAAATTGCAAACAGTGCCAAGTGGCTCAACAATCCCGGTTCGTTACTGTACCTGACTTTTCTGAAAACATTTCCCTCTACATGAAAATATTTCAATGGCAAATAATATTAGAGGTAGAGGGCCACATGACACAATTCGCAAGGGAAAGAGTACAAACGAAGAAAAATTTGTCGGTTCGTTACTCTTAGAAAATATCTCGCGAAATGCGTACACTCGGCACATATACTTTAATACGTATTGTATATGTTCGGCACCTGACGTGGAAGAGTTTGCCGGGTTATTCAGATGTTCGTAGCCTTGGGGAAGGGGATGATTAAAATTACGTACATGTACAGAGTACTCTCGTTTGAATTCCTAAATTTTGTAGGCAAAGCACACGAAATAATTCAGGGACAAAACTATACCACGTTTTATAACTACTTTAAGCGTATTTTCTAGCATCTTATCTATCGATCTATTTTATCTTTATGTTTCGTATTTTTAGGTTTTTGATCCGCGTGGTACGATCGAACCAATTGATTCCTGAAATCCTGACCCACCATAGAACTTATTCACTGTGAACGTCATAGTGACATTCCATTGCTTGACAAAGGAAATATTTATGACGTTTATTGTTACAACGTTCTGCGGTGGGGCAGGAATCAGTTGGTTCAATTGTACAGTCGAGTTCATTAATATATGAGCAAAACTGAAGGTTCAAAAATATCTGTACACTTTTATGACATTGACAATAAGGTGCAAAAGTTTACATATTTGGCATTTGTCTGCTCATACATATATTTATGAACTCGACTGTACATGGTAGTGAAAACATTTTAGGCGACAGGGTAGCTGAGCGACCTTTCACTATTTTTACCTACCAACTCTTTAACCCTAAAAAAAGTGGTCAAAAAGGTTTTATAAGTGGCTACGAAATAAAATAGTCTTGATTTTGTCTGTGTAGCATTTCGTGTGCTCTGCCTTCCCCAATTGGGAACACAGGCGTGATTGTATAATCACATCATCAGCCTAAAGTCCCACTGCATGGCACAGGCCTCCTCTCAGTATGAGAGGGTTTGGGCTATAGTTCCCACGCGGGCCCAGTGCGGATTGGGAACTTCACACACAACGTTGAATTACTTCGTCGCTGTGTGTAGGTTTCCTCACGATTTTTTCCTTTCGCCGAATAGCTCGTGATAAATATCAAATTCGATATCGCACATAAATTCCGAAAAATTCAGAGGTGCGAGCCCGGGGTTTGAACCCACGACCCTCTGCTGGAGAGGCCACAGGTCGAACCGCTGGGCTATCACGACTATGTATTGTGTATTTTGGTAAAAAAAAAAAATAGTAACCAATTCTAATGCAATGAACCAATTCTAAGCAGACTATTCACGGGCATTGGTTTTACTTACTTACAAGAGATAAGCTATGCACCTATGTAATTATTAGGGAATCTAACAACAAAGCTTTAGAGTATATTTGTCTCAGGTTGTAGGAATATTATCTCCGTTCTAGGCCGATGTTTGTATGATGAGTAGGTACAAATATTCATTCTCGAGTTTTGGGTGTTTATCATGAACCTAAATAAGTAGGTTTAAGCGTCTAGTACCCAAATTATGTAGGACAGACTTAGTCTAATTTAGGGTTAGGTCAATAGATTTGAAATGGCTCGTGATATTTGTTTTCAAAATTAGACTTATCACGGTTTTAAACAGAATAAATTATTTGACTTTCGTAAAAATATTTTAAAGCGGTCTAGTCGGTTCCTGCTTTCACTAAAATACGCGGTTATTATAATGTATTAATAATGATAATTAAAAGTTATCTGTACACTCAGGTTTGTTAATATAATTAAAAAGGCTTAAATGTTTAAGATAACCTTTGAATTGCTACTTCACTTCAAGTGACTACAAAACTTAAAAAAGTCAAGGTTTTGATTACGTAACTTACTGTGAGCTCTGCCTATTACGAATACATTTTGTTTATGTGGTTTGTTAATTTCATGAGATTTTCCGTATGTCTTCCAACATATTTATATATTTTTTATTTTAACGTACTTGTAAGTGGTAAAAGCAGTCGTAGCCCAGCGGTTCGACCTGTGGCCTCTCAAGCAGAGGATCGTGGGTTCAAACCCCAGGCTCGCACCTCTGAATTTTTCGGAATTTATGTGCGATATCGAATTTGATATTTACCACGAGCTACGGTGAAGGAAAACATCGTGAGGAAACCTGCACACAGCAACGAAGCAATTCAATGTTGTGTGTGAAGTTACCAATCCGCAATGGGCCTGCGTGGGAACTATAGCCCAAGCCCTCTCATACTGAGAGGAGGCCTGTGCCCTGCAGTGGGACGTATATAGGCTGGATGATGAAGTGGTATACAGTGACAGGTTGCTATACTGTCGCCCAAAGCATACCTACACATACATTATTTCCTTAGTTGCCTCTTGCGACATCCACAGACGTGAACAGGTGTTATTCAAATTCAAACGGTCAAGAAACTAGAGCGTACAAAGTTATTAAAATAAACAATGAACTCGGAATACCGAATTTCATTGTATATTAAGTAAACAAAGCTATGTTTCTGATTTTACAAAAACTTTATTGAGTATCCTTCAAAGATATTTAGACTACTTACTATAATATTGCTTTCATTTTATTATCTTGTAACAATCCTAAATTGGTGTATTTATTTAATTGTGTCGTATAAAACGATTGCTCGCGACGCAAAAAAAATAAAGCCTACAATTTGTAGTAGAGAAACGGCCCGCGGTAGAGTAACCATTATTAGGGAAATGTGAGGACAAAATTTATTCACTTAGAATAATAAAGCTTTGTCAACAAACTACAATAAAATCAGGGAAGCCTGAAAACGGCAATGGCAATTATGTTTAGGAAAATATGAGACTTTTTTTCTTATTTTGCGGGACGGTTTTATGATAGCTACCTGATGAATAAAAAAGCTGGCTTTTATTATGCCTAAGTTTTAGCCTGTTCTATGTTTACGAGCGTCACTATAGTTTTCTATCAAAATATTATACTTACACAGGGTAGGCAAGGCATACATGAAATGTCATATTGTTAAAGCCATATTTCTCGCTCTGTAGCTACTGTCATATTTTTTTTTTATTTTAGGTATTTACTTAGCTATTATAGTAGGGATAGTTTGCTGGCCCGTAGTCTAAAACATACCTTAACCTATATCCTTAGTTGCTTTCGACACGGAAGAAATGGAGACCTATTATTCTAAACTTGAAACTACATAGAAAGACCAACAAAGATCAATATCATGGCCACCCTAGCTCTCTCTTGAGTAGTCGCTCTTACGTATTGCCTCTTCTGAAAGGGTTTCATATTGTAGAGAATTCTTTATGCAGTAATGCCCTCCGAACACAAAAGAGCGTAACCGCCGCTATTTCCCCGTGGAGTTACGCCCTTTCGTACGATCAGCGGAGAGTAGGTGAATTAAATACAAGTGGAATGTGCCTTATGTTATTGGCCTTGCCGAATCTTGTTATAGTATACGTAATAACAATATTGTGTTTTATTTTATTGTTATCGAGTTAAGTAGTGCTGGGATTGGTTTATCGATAGTTGATGTTGCTCATATATGTCCGCATTTCGTATGAAACTGTAGCATTGTGAAAGCTGTGTAACATACTGAGCGAGAGTGTAGAAGTTTAGTAGTTGCTTTTGCTTTTGGATCAGTCAAACATGCTTTTACTTGAATACCTTTAGAACTTATGTACATTTTTTTATAGCTAGGTACCTACTCTGAAAGTATAAAAAAGTGAAGTATATGAAAGTGTAAGTTAAAAAATATTTTTTTGTGACAAGTTTCTTGCGGCGAATTATTTTTCTTGGCAATGAGGATTTTATTTGGCGCTATTGTTAGAATCGGAAATGACGTTAAAGAAAATGAAGAGTATTTTTAATACAAGTAGTTACATAAACACAAAATATCATGGTTGTTTTCCGAAATGAGACAGGTAAAGCACGCGTTACATGTTATTTTCTCTTAAAGCAGTCATTTCAAGCATAAATTTATGTTAAAAATTTATGAAAGGCGTGTGTTGTGTGTGACCTAAGTTTAAGTTTCCTAAGTCATCTCGTATAATATTCACGGAAGAAAAATTGGAGATTTTATCGAAACAATCGAACTAATGCCTCTAAAAAAAGATTTTATACGACTTCGGAAAGTCTTTGCTACGATTTCGTAGCTGTTGCTACGAATGCTACGACGTTCCCATTTTGTAGCAACTGTGCTTGATACAACATAATTTGCTCAGTGAAATTCGTACCTCTTCCGTCTACGTTTAAACTTAAGTACAGTAAAAAAAGCTACAAAACGTGAAGTAACCATAGTTTTGAGTATATATTGTTCCGTGTGCTCTGCCTACTCCATTTGGGAATACAGGTGTGATTAATGTAGTTACAAAATAATTCAAAGCAATGGGAGTCGCGTACAATAGCTCATAAAATTTGGTACAAAAGTAACTTAATTATTATACATGTCAAATAATTCTCAGTCTAAAACGAATCTAAAAACGGCGCGGGCCCAGATTTCTCTCATCGTAATTTCTCAAAAGCTGTGGCATTATCCCGCACACTTCATAGTTATTACCCGGGGGGATATCTCAGACCCGCTTGTTTTTTGTTGCTCCCAAGAAAAAGTGTTCTACATCGAGTAACATTATGAGGAAGTTGTTATTTTCACACTCAGGTACAAACTTGAATACTTCGCGAAATTTATGAGCGAAATCATTATTCGAAATTTACTAGGTATTCATTGAAGGAAGATATTGTAAGAGAACTTGTATACAATCATCATCACTTAATCTGTTGGGCGTAGGCGTCCTTTCAGTAAGTGAGGGCTATATATATCACACCACCCCTATACATCATGGGACGTCAAAAACCACATAGAATTTATAAACGGTTTTGTATGCTGGTATTCTTTCCTTGTTTTCTTTCGCAGATGTTCATGAATAATACACACAGATTACACCACTGAATGATAGAGTTTATTAAGTATCAGAACAATGAATACCTACCATTGGTTTTCTCACATTGTTGTGTGTGAAGTTTGTAATTTGTAGGGGTCTGCGTGCAAACTACATCCTTACCGATATCGCACTGGAAAGTTGTCTTTAACTAGCAGTGATACGTATTTTTTGCTGTATTTTAAGTATTTTGATAGTTAAATTAATCTATAATTATTATAAATATTTTAGAATAGATTCTCTGTTCAAAAAACTTACCTTTAAAGGCATTGTGAGGACGTGGGTATCAATAGAAATAAATGTGCTTGAATATACTGGATCTTTTATTCTATAGAACTACAATGGCCTACTGGTGGGGAGCTACTGAGTGTCGCGCGCTTAGCTCGCGTATATATGCTACCTAAATGCGCAAACTAAGCAAACTGTGTTCCCACAGCATCTTTCCTAACGTTTTACGTAAATATGGTTACAAATTGTTTACGAATAAAGTTTAAACAGTCGATAAAGAAGTATTTCGGTCTCATCATTAAACGTTTCTCGGTAAAAGAGATAACAAACTCACTGGCTTGGAAGAACGAACCGACTCTGCTGTAACTACCACGCATTTTCCTGATCTAGTATAAAGTAATGGACAAGTTTACTTCATTTAATATCCGAGTATAAATACAAGAAAATATGCTAAAATCTTAGGCTAAAAGAAATCTAAAAAAATATGCTAAAAATAGTTACTAAACGTGAATTAGGCATAGTTTGGTATTTTGTGTGGTGCCGGGTTAGAATAGCACCTCCCCCTTTCTTCCCGTGGGTGTCGTAAGAGTCGACTCTGGGAAAGGGTTAGTGTATTGCGGGCGATGGGCTAGCAACCTGTCACTGCCATATCACGTTTAACCATCTGGTTACCCTGAAATTGCTAAACGTGGCACTGGGTTTTTGAATTCATGTGCTCTGCCTACCCCTCTTGGGAATACAGGCGTGAGAATATGTATGTATGTATATATTGTATTTTATTTTATTATGTGCCCTATTTACGCCATTTGAGATACAGGCGTGTGAATTTTAAACTTCAGCGGTTTACACAACTTTATAAGCTTGATATCCAGTGGTTTCGCGTCACAGATTAAAATGTTGTCAGGTGAAAGGATAATTCCCAAATATTTTGGCCTAGCCGTGGTAGCCCAGTGGTTTGACCTGTGGCCTCTCATGCAGAGAGTCGCGTGGTCGAATCCCAGGTTCCAATTTGATGTTTACCTCGAGTTATACGGTGAAATAAAACATCGTGACTAAACCTCCACTGTTGCGTGCGCATTTCCTAATCCGCACTGGGTCCGCGTGGAAACTACACCCCAAACTCTCTCATAACTACATACATACATAACCTCACGCCTGTATTCCCAAGAGGGGTAGGCAGAGCACATGAATTCAAAAATCCAGTGCCACGTTTATCAATTTCAGGGTAACTAGATGGTGAAACGTGATATTGCAGTGACAGGTTGCTAGCCCATCGCCCACAATACACTAACCCTTTCCCAGAGTCGACTCTTACGACACCCACGGGAAGAAAGGGGGAGGTGCTATTTCTAACCCGGCACCACACGGGCAACTATTGTGAGGATACCATTGGGACGTATTTAAGCAAATATATTATATATGTTATTATATTATAGTTTAATCAGGTAAGCCACCATCAATATGTCACGCCGGTAACTGTCAAACAAACCGCTGTGTTAACCAGTGCTTAATCAACTGGATTCCAATGACTCGGTAATTGACTACTGGTTAAATGTTCTAGGCATAAATATCAACTGTAACGCTACAATTCACATTAATTTTGTTCTATAAAAAACATGTCACACAAAACACAACAAATAAAACAAACAATATCAACGCTACATAGACAAACCCATGACAATTTAATGTTCGCAGCGCCATCTGGCATATTTTTAGGTTTTAAATTAAGAGGTACTATAGTGACAGGCTGTTAGCCTGTCGCTAATAATGATAATATATTTACTTTTATAGCCGTGGTAGCCCAGCGGTTCGACCTGTGGCCTCTCAAGCAGAGGGTCGTGGGATCAAACCCCGGGCTCGCACCTCTGAATTTTTTCGGAATTTATGTGCGATATCGAATTTGATATTTACCACGGTGAAGGAAAACATCGTGAGGAAACCTGCACACAGCGACGAAGCAATTCAATGTTGTGTGTGAAGTTCCCAATCCGCACTGGGCACGCGTGGGAACTATAGCCCAAGCCCTCTCATACTGAGAGGAGGCCTGTGCCCTGCAGTGGGACGTATAGGCTGGATGATGATTTACTTTGACCTATATCCTAAGTCGCCTTTTACGACATCCTCAGAAGAAAAGCAGTGGTGTTATTCTAACCCAAAATAAATAAAAAACACACAGAAAATGAGATACTTTGTTACAAAATTAGCTGTCATCATAAAACCAATTTTTATCTACGGTTTTTATCAAAGTAGCAATTATTGCGATAAAATACGCACATAAAAGCTAAACAAAATGTCCCTCTGAAAAGCGATGTAGATTTATATTATGATAAATTAACTGTAACCTCTAACGAAGGGCTTGACGGATGGAGTCCCTAGAAATCTACCAGATATATATTAATCTGTCAGATAGCGTGATACATCGCCCGTTAAATAGAGACCCAACCTAACCTATAAACCCTTTGATTTATTAACGGAGATTACGCGTGTCAAACCGATCGGAGTTTAATCACTTTTAAAGTTAGTAGGGACTAGATGAAGTTGGATCACTTACGTGAAAAAAGTCAGATGTATGAGACATATTGATAGTTTTTTTTTTTGAAGTACTGTTCGTTATCATTGGGGCAAACGGATCGATTCAAATTTAATTTTTGGTTGGTTTTAACTTAACTTTATGTGTCAATTATGTAACAAAATCTAGTTAAGATACTTCTTAGTAAAATGTTGAACAAAATACTGAAAATGCCTTGAAACGTTCTATTTTAAACTTCAATTTGTACAATAGCAGGACAGTAACAGCATGAGTTTAACGTGAAAGATGTTTTGTAAAACGTTTTATGATGGGTAAAGATTTATTTTTACTTCTTGTTCTAATATCAAAAGAAAAAAATCTTCATTTTCCTTAATTATTTCTGTATCAAATTGTAACGCTATTACCTTCCGAAACTAATTGTGTTTACGAAATTTAGAAAACCTACATTCCACACACAACAAAATGATTATGATTATTCTTATAATGTATCTTTTTTAGGCGGCGAAACTTTTTTTCACCCCACGTCTCTATCTAAGTGTAGGTAGATACTACTTTATTCAACTTGCTACGATCCTAACACACTTCTTTCGCTTCATTCGCATTCATCAATCACTTCATTGCATGCTCGCTGATTCTACAATTTTGGCAAAAAATGGTTGTATATTTTATATTGAAAAATATCAGATTAAGTTACGAACTGAAAAATATTTATGTAATATTTACATTATTATACTGATAACAAATTAATAAGACAATTGAAATTCAGGAACCGTTAAAGCATGCATAGTAATATCGACAAGTTTTATAGATACTTGATTTTTTTGCCACCTGATAAAGAAACAACGTTTGTACCTATCTGCTAACTTACCTACTTCCTTATCTCTAATATCTTTTAAATGAAGTTTAGAGACTTCATAAAGTACTTTACAGCGCTAAAATTCCTCACTAAGCACCATATAAAACCGCTCGCCACTTAAAAAGCAGTTTGAATCATCATCCTTAACAAATCCCAATTCCAAGTCCATTAATGATTAAAAAACCTGTAAACGCGCAAAAACTCACCAAAATCATAATTCAATCACAAAAACACTTCACCCACAAGCACATTTAAATAATTACATTACAGAACAATTTACTTAAGGATTCCGATTTCTATGCAAATGGCTTTTAGAAATTACTCCGTCATGGTTATCCAATTATTTTGGGATCACGTTCCGGGATATTATCAGGTTCGATGGGGCCCGGGGAGCGACGAGGCGTGCGCTCGCCTCCGCGTCTCGATGGGAACTGACTACTGGAAGACGGGCCGATCTGTTTTACGGATAGGATGGTGCATTCATCTTTTGATGCAATTGCATTTGCTTGCGATGTTCATGTATTGGTGGGCCAAGTTTGAGCAACGTGCTTTATGGCTGTTGATACACACATGTCTGTCAATTTTTTGTGCAATTTGGCTTGCACGCGTATCAATCTACATACGAATATGACATACGCGTAGGTACAAGCTACTTGCACAAAAGTGTACCAGCTACTTGTGTATTCCTAGCCTTATTGGCTTGAGGTTTAGTTTGGTGTGTATAGCAACCCCTGACGATGAAAGAGGAGGATATGAAAATAGGGAAAAAAATCACACGGCTTTTTCAAAAACGGTTTATTTAAAGGTGCACGCACGATGGGTTCTGTAATATTATCAATACAACATTAGTCGTTATCAAGGAAAACTATTCTATCAGGGATAACAAATTGGGAGTGCCACTCCTGCGTACAAGGGAACCAACTACAAGAATAAGTTTACGTGCATACATATAGTTTGAGATCGAATTAGAGATCAAAAATGTAAACAAACAACTGTCAATATCTAAGTGACATTCCAGATGTAGTCAACCTTTTTTGTTACTAATTGATATAATTGTACTAATTGCATTGATTTCTAAACTACTTTTAGTTTATTGATTCATAACAATAAAGCAATGGCAACACGTTTGTTCACATTTTTGATCTCTAATTCGATCTCAGACTACATCGCTCCTGTCTCTATTCTCAAATAGGGTAGGCATAGTACACGAAATCTTCCCTAATTCACGTTTGTGGCCATTTCTACAATTTATTTTTTAAGTTTTTCACTAAAATAAAGTTAGATTATTGACTAAGAGGTTCTTAGCCCTTCAGGTGGCAGCGCCGCCCGTTGACTGACATGTCAAGTGACGCAGTTCTCACAAGGGATCATCGTGAGTTTTCCGCGTCTTAGAAAAATGTAAATTTCTCAAAAAATCTATGGACGTTGTGTGAAAACCATGATTGTATTACTGGAATCGGCCTAAAATAACTTATTTTATTATGTATCACTTTATGCTACATCATTCGTGTGAAGTTTGCTAGTCTTCATCAAACATCAGATGACCAACTCTAAAAAATACTCTTAATGCCGGGACCCGGTGGGCTGCCGATCACGGGCGTGCCGGGCAGCGACCGCTTGACACCCGAAGGGTAATATAAAGATGGCGAACTAAAGTCGACATAAGACGGAAATTAACCGTTTTTTTTTTCATCATAACTTAGTCTTATGGTAGTTGCGTGTTCAAAATATACAATCATATCGAAGTAAAAATAATAATAACAGATTTGTTTTCTATTGAACAGCTGTGCTAGTTATCATAACGTCAGGAGTATTTTAGAATAATAGAGATCATGCCGTTATGGCACAACACAATACAGCTATAGATGCAGAAGTGAATCTTCATACATAGACACGTCTCCCAGGCACAATATCTCCGAACAGTAGGGACCAGGCTGTGCGTGGTCGCCGTTCGCTTGAGACGCGTGTTTGTGAACGTTTTTGCATTATTTTTAAGAGTAACTACCGGAAATGTGAAATTGTAAAAAGTATATTTGCCTTGAAAGTGTTTTTCATTAGCTTATTGCAAAAAAATAGTATAAGAATGGGAATTTTTTAAGTACACTTTAAATATAATTGCCAAAGTCGAAATTATCGTAAAATTATGATTGTCTTGTTGTAATATAAGTAAAAATTACACAAAACATAGATGATAGATTACCAAAAAAACATGGTAAAAATATTTTTTCTTTTATTTGACAAACGCAAAATTGACGATAATACAGCGCTTAAAAGTTTCGCGTGACGTCATGACTTGCTACAATTTTTAGCGACGTGACGAGACGTCACAACCCCCCACTCTGGAAGTTTGATGATCTTTAACTTTGTCATGTTTAGTCATTTGATAAAAGAAAAAGTAGGTCATATTTTTCCATAACCTAACGAACGGACAAATTAGTTTTTTTTTTTTACTCAGGATACAAGCCAGTTGTATCTTCATACACCAGAAAAAGTGAATAAAATTCATTTGATCGACTTCTGCACCTATGTGTTTTGCGGTTATGGGGTTCAGGTTGCAGAATACATCAAAATATTATTTTTCCAAATTGCTGTTAGTTTCCGAGCGCTCGCTGGCGTCAATTCGATTCGCCCCTGGGGAAATTTTGTTCCCCTTAACAAAGCATGTTGCTCTATGATCTAAACTACTGCAGCCTCACCTCCATTTATTTGGCTTTAAAGAGTTATTTAAAAACCTTGAAATAACTTGTTTGGATGATGACTAGGTCAGAAATAATATTTTCACACACGTTAAGCACACGTTAGGCTACATCGACAAAACCATGACTTTTTTACATTTCGCTGCGATTTTAAGTATTTTTTTTAGGTTGTGAGTTGGCAGGTATAATAGTAACAGGTACCTTATGAATTCGCCATCATTCGACACCAGACGAAACTCGACACACAACAGTTTGTAACAGTTAGTAATAGGTTCATTGGATGATTAGGTTAGGTTAGGTTAGTTACAACACACTACTACCTTTACCTAAACACACACATTTGTAACTTGGCCCCTCTGGGAAATGAAATAAAACGAGTAAACAAAACATTAAGATGTCTTGTTAATGACCATTAAAGCACTCGTATGATTTCAATCTCGACTACACGCAGCAGCAGCAGCAAACAACATGTCGTGGAAGTTGTGTGTGTGTGGTGCCGGGTTAGAATAGCACCTCCCTCTTTCTTCCCGTGGGTGTCGTAAGAGTCAGCTCTGGGAAAGGGTTAGTGTATTGTGGGCGATGGGCTAGCAACCTGTCACCGCAATATCACATTTTTAACCATCTTGTTACCCTGAATTTGCTCTGCCTACCTGGGAATACAGGCGTGAGAATATGTAAGTATGTATGTATTTATTAGGTTTTAAGTTAGTTGAAAGAGATATAATATTGACAAGGTGCTAGCATGTCCCCTAAAACATACGTTAGTCTGGAGGTGTTATTCTAAACCCGACACCACACGTGTCATACTTCATATTTATACTTATACTTACTTTACACTTCATAAAAAACATATCTATTCATGCATAATAGTAGTATCAGTAGTATAGCCGGCGATATGTCGGCTGCTGCCGCAGCGTGCGGTCGGCTATGAAATTTCACTTTAAGTCATATGTAGGCGATTACGTAGGTGTCACTTTGTACGGAAACCAACAATACAAACACCTACGTTCTCAATTTTCATTAAGGCGAGCTTCTACTAGCCCACCGCGCTGATTTATACCC
>BHDV01025121.1:0-15433 GCA_005406045.1 Adoxophyes honmai
GCAGATCAAATATTATCGTATATGCGTAGTCTGTGACGGGCTTATAACCTAGGTATTTGTAGCAATTTTTATAATGACACTAGCAGTGCCCGCGACTCCGTCTGATGGGATAATGGCTAATTTCCCCCCGTTTTTTCCACATTTTCCAATATTTCTCTGCTCCTGTTAGTCGCAGCGTGATGTTATATAGCCTAAAGCCTTCTTCAATAAATGGTCTATCCAACACAAAAAGAACTTTTCAATTCGAACCAGTAGTCAATGAGATTAGCGCTTTCAAACAAACAATAAACAAACAAACAAACTCTTCCGCTTTATAATATTAGTATAGATTTGCAGCGAATTTTACAGTGACATTGACTAGATATAGGACTTTTATTAACTTATGAAGTTTTTTCCGTGTGGTGTCGGGTTTAGAGTAACACCTCTCCATTTCTTCCGTGTCGTAAGAGGCGACTAAGGACATAGGTTAAGGTATAGTTTAGACGACAGGCTAGCAACCTGTCACTATTGTACCTACCTGTGCCACTCTGAACCTTTTCATAATGAGTTTCATTTGCTTTGAGTTGTAGATAGTATGGAATGTCACAGTGACATTTCTTGTAAAAAGTTATATGGTGGCGCAGTTATCAGATTCTTTGACTGTACCTGCCACCTTAAAACCTTAATAAAAATTATGCTAGAGGTGGCCACAAAACGTGAGATAGTCATCGTTTTGTCTATGTAGCGTATAGTGTGCTCTGCCTACCCTATTTGGGAATACAGGCGTGATTGTATCTTATGTTATAATTATAACGTTTCCACTGCTGAGAAAATATAATGAAATATAAATGTTTTACCTAAACTTATGGTGTAAGTGGCTACAAACCTCGACATAGTCATTGTTAGGCCCTGCGGAGACGACAGACTATCTACGACGGACATTTTAGTCTCTGAAAATAAAGCTTATGGAATTATATACAGTAACGCACACGACGCGCAAAAAGTCCGTCGCACAATTCATACAATCCATGCAGGCTTTTTGTGCGCTGCAGACTCGATCGCACAAAAGTGTGCCGTCTGCGCTGCCATTTATGACTATGTAGCGTTTCGTGTGCTCTGCCTACCCCATTTGGGAATACAGGCGTGATGTAAGTACTATGTGTGCATATGTATATGGGTTTATTATGACAACGTTCTGCAGTCATCATCGATCGGTCCGACTGTACTTAATTAGGATCCAAGATGTTCTTAGCTCGACTAGGAAAATCGTAGTTGCGCTTTCATTCAGGTCTAGGACGACTAGCCAAGTTTTAGTTTGGCTCGGCAGAGTTATTGTCTAACGCACCGAAAATCTACGTCGTTTTAAATTAGACAGTTGATAAAAATCTGAAACATTTCAAAGCGAACTGACACTGAAACCCTCAAATTAAAAACGACGTAGTTTTTTGGTATGTACAGTCGCGAACATTTGGTATGTACAGGTATGTAAGACCCCGTGTGGTGCCGGGTTAGAATAGCACCTCCCCCTTTCTTCCCGTGGGTGTCGTAAGAGTCGACTCTGGGAAAGGGTTAGTGTATTGTGGGCGATGGGCTAGCAACCTGTCACTGCAATATCACGTTTAACCATCTGGTTACCCTGAAATTGCTAAATGTGGCACTGGATTTTTGAATTCATGTGCTCTGCCTACCCCTCTTGGGAATACAGGCGTGAGAATATGTATGTACAGTCGCGAACCAGGATTGTTGAGCCACTTGCTACGTTGCCACTGTTCGCAATTTAGACGTGTAATCAATGACCGATGTGACCGACTAGATGTAGTTATTGGATTAGCATTACACAACCAAGTTACAAAAATATATAGGGAAGTGGCTCAACAATCCCGGTTCGTGACTGTACGTTAGACAATAGCGCTGCAGGTCCCATGCTAAGTTGAAAAAAGTCCTATGACAGAATTACTTACAATACCGTCATGCCTTTGGCAGGCATATGCTACGATTCTGACGTAGGTACATTTTATGCTTTACCCGTATGCATACAAGTCAGAATGAACCACCCTACTATGAGCTTATTAGATCGACTTAAATGAGATTGCAACTAACTGACAATAGAATTAAATGCAGGTGGACTATCCATGGGCTTACAAAAGCTGGTAGGCAAAGGCTTTTATTTAAGCTACACCATTGTTAGTGTAAGTTATTCAGAAGTAAATTTTCCCGAGCAAAAGGTAGTTACCTAAGTGACTTAAACATACATGAAATCACGCTTATGTTTCCAAATGAGCACACGAATAACATAGATAACACTATGATTACTTACGACTATTTCGCTCTTCGCAGCCACTTTTAGCATAATCTAGGTTTGAAAACATACGGAAGAGGTAGTATAAATAGTGATAGGTTGACAGTCCGTCGCCTAATGCATACCTAAACCTATTTCCTAAGTCTCCTCTTACGACATGCACGAAAGAAATAGACAAGACAAGTGTTATTCTATCCCCACATCACACAGGACTAAATTCTATTCACGTCACACTGCTTATTTATTATTTACCTCACATACAAACTTACCTAAAAACTAATCTATATTCGTAAAAAGCGGCCCTCAAGGCATGGTCCAAGACCCAGCGTCTTTTCGGCTTTTCCTCGTTTCCAACTCGTTGAGCGAGGAAGCTGCCAGCTCTTCGGTCCCCAGTTGTACCAGCAAGATGTTTGGAGATCTCTTTTATAAGGTTGAAGGACACCTAATTGTATAAAACAATGTTCAGGGCTATGTTTTGTACTTTCAACATTTTCAGACACTTTTCGTTTAGTTTAATTTTGCTCTACCTACCCCTTTACAGACTGATAATGTGTAGGAGGAAGAGTGACATGTCCGCGTTCCTCCGCGACGCTACCTGGTCCAGACGGCGCCAGCCTAAAATAAACGCATTACAGTCGAGTTCGTAGATATATGAGCAGACAAATGCCCAATATGTGAACTTTTGCACCTTATTGTCAATTAGGGATTGCAATCCGGTCCGGCGGATCCGGTAATCCGGCGGATCCGGCGTGTTTTTGGACCTACCGGATCCGGTGAGTCGGTGCCGGATCCGGTGACGGATCCGGTAAACCAAAAAATACGAGAAAAAGGCGACAGAAACGTGACGAAATGTGACAGAAACAACAGACGAGAATATAGATTCCGATTCCGATTCTGATTCCATGTCATTATTGCCAATAGAAATAAAACATTACATTAAAAGAGGAAGTAAAAAATTAAATTCTGCAAGAAAAAAAAATGGTATAGGGGGAAAGTTAAAGCTAAAAAGTCTAAAAACGAAAAAGATTATGAGAAAATACTTAAAAAGGAAATGACTGCGTATGAAGTAGAAGGAGTAAGTTGAGGAAGTTGAAGAGAGGAAGTTGTCGCTGATCTCATGATCTGCAGTTACTTAATGGCGATTAGGCCAACCAGTGCTGAAGCAGAAAAGACCTTTTCTGCTGCAGGTTATATTTGTAGTGCCATCAAAAGCAGATTAGGAGGCAGTACAATCAACACTGTATATTTTCTTTGATCGTTTTTTCAGGCACAGAAATAATATTCACTCGTATTTTTGCATTGCAAAAAATAAATGCTTCTTGTGTTATTGTCTCTTCGGATTATGAAGTAATATGAAGTAAAGTTGATGTTATATGTACAAATTTAAAAGACTGTTTTATTAACTTAATAAGTAATGTAGATTATTAAAAAGAGTTAATTATTATTACTTAAGTACTTTCAGATATTTACAGGAATAAGTGAGAGTCAGACTGATAACTTACTTTATTATTTAGAATAGTTTCATAATTTTCGTTTTGTACAAATAGTCCCAAAATTACAATTAATACCAAAAAATATAGTTAAAAGTGCAATTAATGATTATTATTATTTTTTCTTTAAATACACAATTTTACTTTTCTTTATGTATTAAGTATTATCAAAACTAAAAATTACTAAATACTAGGCCCTAAGTAACTTAACAATCCGGCCGGATCCCTCCGGATCCGGCCGGATTGGCGTCAATCCGGTGAAATCCGGCCGGATTGAAAATGATACCGGATTGCAATCCCTATTGTCAATGTCATAAAGGTGTAGAGATATTTTGAACCCTCAGTTTTGCTCATATATTAATGAACTCGACTGTACCATCGGGAGTGTTCATTGAGCCCGATGTAAAGCAAACGCGGGGTGACAACTCTTCCACTTACGTAGCCACGCGGGCATAATTACACCTGTCAGCGGCGCCAGCGTGGGCCTCCGTATGCTAATGGACTAGTATAAAAGCCGCAGCAGCCGCCGTAGTCGGCACACTCTCCCATCACCTCAAGACAACGAACAACGAACAATCCATCATGAACATGAAGCTTCTCCTGACCGTTATCCTCCTGGTCGCTACCGTGGTGGTTACCGGCGACCAGTTCGCTCAAGTCTACTGCGGGCGCCGCCTCGCGCAAACTCTGGGCGCTCTCTGCTCCACCAACTACCTTGTGAAACGGTCTGAGATGTACGGCCTGGACGGATGGGGTGCCGCCTGGAGCCCTGAGACAGCGCGTGCTCTGAGTGGCTCCCGCGGCAAGCGCCAGGTCGTCTCCGAGTGCTGCGAGAAGGCCTGCACCCTCGACGAGCTCCTCACCTACTGCTAAAGCCCTTGCCGTCCCCGATGCCCCGACGCGAGAGAGCCTAGCTTGATACCTGATTCATTTAAAAGTAACCTCCAAAAGTAACTGAATCCCTCTCAGGATGATGGGTTGTGTTCGTGCTCACGACTCCCCGCCGGGTGACACGGAGGCGTCAAACAATGTCCTGTTCTTATGACCTAGTCATCATTTCTATGTACACACAGTATTATTGTATAATTGAGCTAGACTTGATCGAATATAATAATCTTATGCATATAGTTGGTGTTGTTTTGAAACCTGAAGTTTTATTTTGAACCCTTTGCAGGTGTTTTTAGTAGCCACTGGTCATACCAGATTGTCATACCACCACAGATTTCTCTTTCGTCAGGTATACAGGCGCCTGATGGGCAAACAGGCTAGATAGTGGCCCTGCCTCAACAAGGACTACGTCGAATAGCAATGGTGTGACAACCTGGTGTGACGAGTCTACACTCATTTATTTTGGAAGGTTGAAATCTTGCTGTTTCTTAAAGGATTACATACAAATTAAGTTTCTTATTCGACGAAACCTTGTTTGACGACTGCTTACTAAAAGCTATGTCCACACCATGCGCTGAAACTAGATCCGTCCTCAATGAAGACGCGCTGGCGGCATGCGCTGTGGTTGGTGGTTGCACGGGCATGCGTCAGAGGAAGACGCAAGGTGAACGCGAAAGCGCACTGGTGTGGACATAGCTAAAGACTAGCTATCGGACAGAATAGCTAACATTAGTGATTTTGACTGTGGTTCCGTCTGTACCTCGTCATTCTGTACAGTTAAGTAGGTAATTTAATATCTAAACCACCTAGATCATTTTCCCCAAAAACGCCATATAGTAACATCGTATACCTTGAGTTGACAAAGAAAAGCGTCTTGACTGTGAAAGAGATTCTAATTAATATAAAGAAGGTCACCGATCACCTTTACCCAAACATACACCACGCTTGTATTCCCAAATGGGGTAGGCAGAGCACACAAAACGCTTCGTAGACAAAACCATGACTATTTCACGTTTCGTGGCCACTTCTAGCATATTTTTTTAGGTTTTAAGTTGGCAGGTAATAGTGACAGGTTTCTAGCCTGTTGCCTAAAATATAGCTTAACCTTCCTTAGTCGCCTCTGACATCCACGAAAGAAATGCAGAAGTGTTATTACATCGTCCATGGTATTCGAATACTTACCATAGATATACACCACATAGCATAGTCACCACGCTTTACTGTTGCCGAGTGAAGGAGGAAGACAAACATAACTTGAGCTCAAGGGTCAATATAAATTGAATATACAAACAGCAGTTGTATAAATGGTCTGAATGAACCTACTCACTTGCTTACTTGTGCTTAGTTTCACGAGAGTTGAAGTGAATGATAACTCACACTGCTGAACACTACAGGATATACCTAGTTCCACGAGAGTTAAGTTCACACACATTAGAGCATGTCCTGTAATGGCAGTGGGATTTTGACATTCACTCATTCAATTCATTCTCCTTTTAGTCTTTATGTAAGTATTCAGTTGTGTGGGTTATCAATACTAGATGGGCGTAAGGACTTAAAGTGAGATGTACCTACTATCGAACCAACTGATTCCTGACCCACCGCAGAACGTTGTCACAATAAACGTCATAAACATTTCCTTTGTCAAGCAATGCAATGTCACTATGACGTTCACTGAGAATAGGTTCTATGGTGGGTCAGGAATCAATTGGCTCGATGGTATGTACTGTGTAACCAATTGATTCCTGACGCACCATAGGACCTATTTGCAGTAAACGTCGTAGCACCCTAGCGCCACCTATCAACGGATAGCCGAACTTCTACTACAAACAACATACATACATACATACATACATACATACATGCATAATGTCACGCCTCTTTCCCACAGGGGTAGGCAGAGACTACTTTGTTCCACTCGCTACGATCCTGACATACCACATTCATCCACATTCATTAATCTCCCCATACATGCTCGTCGGCTTCGGGTACTCTTGACCTGACCTGTTTCTAAAACGTCCGCGACACACACACGGAACGTACCATCGCGAACCGAGATTGTTGAGCCACACCTACCTATGTTTGTAACTTGGTCGTGTAATACTAATCCAATGGACAACATCTTTCTGTCAGTCACATCGGTCATTGATTACACGTCTAAATTGCGAACAGTGGCAACTAGCTCAACAATCTCTGTTCGTGACTATACGTCTAGGTCTTCTCCTCCCACTGCACCCATCCACATTCCCAAATTTTCAAATTCAAATGCATAAATACAACTTCCAACTTTCCCTCTGTGGACTTCGGTCCCCAAGCATAACATCTGCCAGGAGACAGATCTCTCTATTGGAGTTCGTATTCGAACATGTACATGTTTGGATATTAATACCCAGTTGTGCATATTATGTAATGTTGTATTGTATGTAAGACTAACTATTCAACTAATTGATTCCTGGCCCACCATAGAACCTAACACGCTACATGCGTACGTATTGTTGGACTACTATTACGTTTTGATTACTGTAACAACATTCTGCGGTGGGCCAGAATTCAATTGGTTCGACTGTTCACCTCTTAAGTAGAGGAGGTAAAAAAAACACACAGATACATCGAATGAACCTTTATTTAACAGATAAGCTCTCGTTCATAGTCTGGGATCCGCGATCCCCACTCGAGGCACTGCACTCGCGGTGTCTCGCTTCAGAGGATACAAACCCTGGCGAGAAAAGGGCGGGGAGTCGTGCCATCTCACTTGCATACTTTGGCTGCATGTCCACCAGAAATGTGCGGGAATGAGTTGCGAGGGATGTTTGTTATTAACCAATAGAAACGCTTCATTTACCTATCCTCGCTTAGCTTAGCTCTGGTGGAAACTCGCTCCTCTGAGCTGTTTTGGACATACAAACTAAGGGGTGTGTGCGAGGAATATGTAGCTGAGCGGTGCGAAGATGCGTAGAGAGGATTCTGTACGGTGACTACGCTCGCGTCCGTCGGCCAACACAACTTCGCACCGCTCAGCTTCTGTCACCTCCTCGTTACACAGCCTCGCGCTGGTCAACTGCCTCGCACATCTTTGCTGGAAACATTCACACTGTTACACCTCCTCATTACACAGCCTCGCGCCGCTTAGCTACCTCGCACATCTCTGGTGGAAACACCGCCTAGGCCCCGTATTCATGGTAAATATTTGTTTAGCAACAAAGTTTAATCATCATGCTGTAGTGTTGCTGTCAACGCGTTGCAGAGTTGATAGCGGCTTGTTGACAAATTCTCGCTCGATGAGCGTAAACATTCTCGCTGCTAAACAAATTGCTAATTGTTGCTAGACAAATGTTTACAATGATTACCGGGTTTTTGCACGGCAAGACTACGAGATGGGCTACTGTCTTTTTCTGATGTCTCCGTAGAGACTGGCAGATATAGTCGTGCTAAGCCGACATGCTAAAGTTTGAGTATACTGTACGTTTAGGCACTGTTAGAGTTCATAACAGTTTGCATATCATCTGTTGCCACTTAGTCACCCATATAAAGAACATCCCTCACACTTGGTTGAAGTGGACGATCTTATATCGGGGGTAGATTGTCACTGCATGTTGCTACGCTACGTTTCACTGATTGATAGTCCGCACGATCACTAATAGTTTTTGTAGGATTATATCGGCAGAGTTATCGACCAAGAAAGGGCCTTGGAGTATGTTCTATACATCCACATTGAAAAGAATCGCTTCGTCTGCCATATCGGCTAGAACTAGCTTGGTCTGACATATGTACAATAGTAATAGTTCGTTGGTCTAGAAGTGGTCCCGGGCATGGCCGTTGTTGAGCGAAGTGAGCGAGGTGATCGGCGCAGGCGCGGGGTAGTAGACGGTGGGCCCGGGGTCGGCGCGGCGCGGGCGCGTGCGCCGCGCGGAGATGAGCGGCGCCGAGCGACGCAATGTCGCGTCACGCGCGAGCGAAGCGCGTAGTGACAAGCGCTCCGGAGCAGAGCACGAATCATCTCGCGTATGCTCGGGAGATTCCTCCCTTCTCGCGCATGGCAGCCACGCCAGCGCGGGCCGGCAGAACGTCGCCAGGAAGACGCGTTTGAACTTGTCCCCGAACAGCACGTAGATGAGGAAGTTGGCCGAGGAGTTGATGGTCACCAGCAGGTTGGACGTCTTCACCAGCGCGTCCAGCCGCTCTAGCTCCGAGCCCAGGAACACCTGCAATTGAAAGAGAATAAAGAAAGACACAGATAAAATATTTTAACCTTAATAAATAATAAATAAATAAATGATTATGCGTGTAATGAAAAATAGAAGTACACAATCCCGGGCTAAATAGCGCCAAAAGGGCCGCACTCAGTATGATATTTTTTCAGTGCGACCCTGGAAACTTATATTATAACTAAAAGAAAATTCAAATTTGAAGGCAGTCGCCACCACATACTGCATCTCTGATATCTGTGTAAGAAATAATATGAGTCGAGCAATAGTGATGCTCACCTCGAAGGAGTTGGTGACGAGCGGCAGCAGGTTGCAAAGGAAGAAGACCAGCACGACGACCAGCAGCATCGTGGCCAGCGACAGCTCGCGGCGCTGCGAGCGCGACAGCCGCGCGCGCTCGGCCTGGGCGCGCCGCACCTGGCGAACGATCGCCAGGTTGAGCACGGCCAGCGCCGTGAAGGGCACGGCGTACATCACCAGAAGATACAGCCAGTGGACGTACACCACTACATACATCGGCGTACGGAAATCCGACGCCTCCACGCAGTAGATCTCATCATCATCGGCCGTGTAGCGCGTCACCTTCACCTCGAGGAATTTGGGTGCGTTGTAAGCCAGCGAGAACAACGCGACTGCGGCTACGGCGGCACGCGCGCGGCGTGGCGTGCAAAGCGCGCGCGCTCGCAACGGCCGACAGACGGCCACCCAGCGCTCCGCCGTCACCACCAGCGTCAGATACACCGACATTGTCTGCGCTACCAGCGCTAAGGGATAAGCCAGCGGGGCGAGCTGCGGGCAAATGACGTAGTAGTAGTAGCGTAATCGGCCGGTGTAGGGGAATACGGCTGAGAGTCCAAAAAGCAGCACCGAGGCGGCTAAAAGTACGGCGTCGGCGGCCGCCAGCCCGGCCAGTAGGCAGTTGATGCTGGAGCGCATTTGCGGGCGGCTAAGTACGGCGACACACAATGCGTTGCCAAGTAGCCCGCCGCAGCCGACGACGTTTAGCAGCACGCCGTGGACGACGAAGCGGAACAGCTTGTCGCCGTCCGAGACGGCGTCCGACTCGCACTCGAGCGTGCCGTTGAGCGGCGCCGGCGCGCCGCCCGCGCCGCCGCTCATGCCGCCCCCGCCGCCGCCGCCGCCGCCATCCGCGCGCCCGCGCCGCTCCTGCAATGAGACGCACACGTTACGTCATTTGGTTAAACACAGATTGAGAAAATATTACGACGACCTCCTGCGCGATCATCCCTGGTTATTGAAGCGACTGTATAGCACCGCTGCTCATTTCCACGGACGGTCGCGTACGAAATTGTCGGAATACAGTTTGATTTTTTAAGTAATTTAACCACGCTATATGGCTTAACAACTACTTTGAAAAGTGGTAAATAAAATTCGTTTCGTTTCATTCTTCGTGTAGATTTTATTAAGTTTCTAGTAAATTGAAATAAATGCAAAGTCAGCGGAATACTATCGCACCGATTTAAAAAGTTTAAAGCTAAAAGCCGATTTCTAGCAAAGAGTCCGATCGCCGACCTCCTTAGCGTTTAGCAGCTGTCATTGCACGTCACCGTCAGCAGTTGTCATGCGGTGCGAGTGGCTGGCGGTGCTGGTGGTGCTGAGCCGGGCGGGGGCCTTGCGGAAAGACCCCACGGGCCTCGGGAAACCAGCTACCCGGGGGACGTATGGGGGGTTCGATAGCGGGGGCTTCGCGTTCTACCGCTCACTGCGGAAGACTGGTGCGGGGACACGGCGTGTGTTCGGTGGTGCCCCGGCGAGTGAATGGACACCAGCGTGTGTCCTGCTCGACCCGTCGCTGGTCGCGCTGTGCTCGGGAGCTGTGCTGGCCCCGCGCTGGGCGTTGACCGCGGCGCACTGCGCGCGTCCCGGCGTTGCTTATGTGCGGTACCGTGGTCGCTCCTCTGACGATGACCTCGCGGCTGTGCATCGGCTCTACGCGCATCCCGAGTGAGTCTTTTGCGTAAAGTATGCACTTAGGATCTTTCCTTTGATCGGTGTCACGTAAGTTAGAGAGAGACCGACAAAGTCGATTTGCTTTTAAGCAGAGCGTAGTGGGTTCGATCCCAGGTCGTGCTAAATCGAATTTAGTATTTATCATGAACTATTCGGTGAACAAAAGCTTCGCAAGGGAACCTAAATCATTTCATGTGACCCGAAGTATATCAATGTTGTGTGTGATGTTTCCGTAAGAAACCACAGATTTTAACTGAGAGGAGGCCTATGCGCGGAAGTGGGACGTATTAAGGCTTTTTTAGTTCCTCAATCCTTGTATTTTATGCGTTACATCAATATTCAACATTTCCCAAGCGTAATAGTGAATGTTTTTAAAACATATCAAGCAGTAAACTACGAGGCTAAGTATGTCGGCATGTACGCATTCTCGCATTAGTTTATTGAAATAGTTTATCGTTCTGTTTCTGTGCTATAATCGTAATGTATCTAATACGCCCAAAATGACGATCACTTTTTTGGTTTTTTATTACGTAAAGTCATGACAGTCGACACCTAAGCCCAGGCACATCGGTTTTACGGAGGATAGCAATCTGGATCGCAAGTCGCGGTAAAGTGCTTTCGTGTAAAAACTGGATTACGATTGTGAGAGCATTTTTTTTCTTATGCAAATCCAATTTTAAGTACATCATTTATTCGATTTGGTTTAAATGCGAAAATTAAAATATGTGTACCTACACATACCTATGGGCTTCTGTTAGATGAGGTTACGTGATACCAAATGTTTCAATTTCAAGAGATTATATTTCAACTGTCAAATTGAAACCGATGTCGATTTTTAGTGCGTTAGACATTAGCCTGCCCTGCGAAGTTTCTTGCGGCCATCAGGTCTTTCCAAAGCGCTGGTAGACTCAAAAATTACGTGTAAAAGTGCTCTTAGGAGCCTATTTGTATGAATAAAGTTTTGAATTTTTGGGTCTTCCTATCACCAGATATAAAGTGAAGCACGCCGACGAAGGCGCCGGCTTGGACGTGGTCCTGCTCCACCACGACGTGGGGCTGGTGCGCACGCGGCGGGACATGACGCTGGAGATCCCGGCGTCCAGCCCCGGCTGGACGCCCGGCAAGCTCGACACGCGCGTCCCGCGGAAGTACGACCCCATCAGGGGCATGGCGCAGTACAGCGCGGACAGCCTCCTGGGGCAGGAGGTGGAGGTGACCATGAGACTCTGAGACTTGTTTAGACTAGACATACATACAATCACGCCTGTGTCCCCAAGTGGGGTAGGCAGAGCACACTAAACGTGACATAGATAAATCCATTTCGATTTAAAAATTAAGAATTTAGAATTTAGACTTTAGAATTTAGAATTTAAAATTTAGAATTCAGGCTTCAGAATTTAGAACTCAGAATTTAGAATACAGAATACAGAATTCAGAATTCAGAATTTAGAATTTAGAATTCTGAAATTAGAATTTAGATTTTACCCTTTTTACACGTTAAACTACCGTGAGACTTCATCTTATAAATTACGGATAGCTCACGTTTCAAATCGAGTTTAGCTCGACATGTTTCGGGCTAATTCATAGCCCTTCATCTAGGAGCACATCGACATCAGAACATGTCGAGCTAAACTCAATTTAAAACGTGAGTTAACCGTAATTTATAAGATTTACACTTTAGAATTTAGAATTTGTAATGTAGAATTTTACAATTTAGAATTTTGCGTCAGATGCTGGGCTACGGGCGGTCGGAGCGCGCGGGCGCGGGCGCGGCGCTGCGCGCGGCGCGCGTGCGCGTGGCGGCGTGCCAGCGCGGCGACGACGCGTGGCGGCACTGCGCCTGCGCGCTCGGGAACGCCTCGGGCGTCTGCTCGGGCGACTCCGGCGGGCCCGTCGTCTACCAGGGCCGGCAGGTAAGGGCCGGCGCTCACTGCCGGCATGGCACAGGACGGCATGGCAAGTTGTGCTGCAGCATCCAAAAGAATAACCCGAGGAACGCTTCGGCACGCTGTGGCATGCCGCGGCCTCTCTCAGCATCGTTGTATCAAAATAAAGTAACATGAGTTCTAAACTCATAGTAAGCTTTATCAGTAACGAAATCCTTTGCCATGACCCGCCGTGCCATGCCGGCAGTCAGCGCCGGCCCTAAGGGGAATTCAGGCTAGACTTATATTCTAGACGAGTAGCGAGTAATTTCGTAATTATGGGACTCGGGACAGCTGTCGTTCGATGCATGCGACCGACTATCGTGTCCTCGACAGTATTGCGGTTGCTATTTACTAGCTAAGGCATTATACACCCATACATACAACATCACGCCTGAGTTCCCAAATGAACGAAACGCTCTGATCTGCTCTGTGGTATGTCAGATACACCAATCCATCCCTAATTTATTTCAATCTGTCAGCTTTCTACTTGTCTCTTTCTGACGTCCCTAGTTAAACAGTGTCAGGTCAGAGCCCGTTCCCACAGCGTCGGGCGTCGGCCCGATTTTCAATCGGGTGTCGTAGCCGCAGTACGTTTTATATGGAGCTATTCAGACACGCTCGACAATCGGATCCGACATAAAATGTCGGGCGTTCAGCAAGGCCGCACGCCGATGAAAAATCGTGCCGGGCGCTCTTTTCACATCAAATCGGATGTCGGGCTGACATCGCTCGCGCATTCACATTGTCGTGGCCGCCTGGCCGCCAGCCGACTGGTGTGAATAGAGGCCCCGACACCGATTAAAAGTCGGGCCGACAACCAGCCAGTGTGAACAAAGGCGCCGAGACCTGAATTAAAAATCGTGCCGGCGCCCGACGTGGTGGGAACGGGCTGTCAGGTATAATAGTATAATATCGCGCGCAAATCTAATCGCGTTTAAGCCGTCAGATCCTTGAGGCATCCAGTGACATCATGTGTCTTTTGCCCTCAGATTGGCGTAACATCCATGGGCCCTCTCAAGTGCGCGGCGTCGGGTGGCAGCGAGCCCGGCGCGCCCGCGCTCAGCGTCTTCACAACCCTCAGGCCGTACGTTCGTATCATCAACGCCACCATTAACGAAGCGAAGACCGGGAAGCGAATGCGCGCGGTCATAGCCCGCGCCAGCAGCCCGCTCACCCTGCAATGGCTACCGGCCGCTGCGTTTGCCATCCTCTTACTCACTACACCACAACTGTAACTGCTCTCTGTAAGACCAGCATTAAGCTTGTCAGTTTTACTCACGTAAGTAGGGACACAGCTATGAGTTAGGATGAGATAGCAATAGTCGTCTCTCTTTTTAGCGGATAGCTGCGTCCCTATTTACGTAAGTAAAACTTCGTGTAATGCTGGCCTAATGCTGTACCATCTCCGTAAAGTAACTCTCTCTCGACTCCTGCCAGTGGAGAAATACCTGTTCCATGACAGCCGGTTTAGCACAACAGTAGGCTTAGCACAGCAAGACGCACTAGTCGTTTCACTCGCGTGATAGACTACCAGTGACTTTCTGACGTCTCTAGTTAGACAGTGACAGGTATAGTCTATGTCGCGCGTATCTCTACTCGCGCCCTGTCGTGCTAAGAAGACAGGGCGCGAGTAGAGATGCGCGCGAAATAGCTGGTCACTGTAACTAGAGCTATCAAAAGGTGACAGGAAGTTTACCCCGCTCGCAAAACTACTATCGCGTCTTGCTGCGCTAAGCCTACAGTGCCCCTAAAACGGCTAACATTAGTTCACCTGATGCGGTTCAAATTACTTCGGACAATGAACGTCTTCTTTATTAGATTGTCCCGACGGTAGAAGCGCTTCTTTATCCATAATTTTGTCTGCAAACAGAGAGTTTTCATCGAACATTTTGTACCACTAGCATACTGATACAACGAGTTTTGGTTAAATACCTAATTACTAAAGAGTTTGAGCAGCTTATCTTATATTCAACAGCTTCATCGTTTATTCAATTCAAAACGATTGACATTGTGTTTTCTAAATCTTGTAAGTTTGTCTTCGTTGAACGATTTTTGAGCAGTGTTTATTTTGATTTGTATTTTTTGTTGTTTTTGTTGTTTACTGTACATTTTGGTAGAAATATATTTTGTACATTTTTTTAACTGACACTTGTCTTTCTACTTATACCGCATATTGATTACGCGTATCCGTTCCGGTAATACAAAACGCCGCCACCGGCATATTTCCTACAGTTTTCATACTTTTATGGATTCGCCGCACACGGTCGACACAGGTGGTGGCCACGCCACATACGTCGCAGCTCGCTTCTCGCGGCCACTAAACGGCTGTCTGAACTAAACAAGTGGCTGTTGCGCTTCAACTACTTCTGTAGCTGCGTCTAGCTTCTCGTGGGGTTTGTGGCTGTGGCCGGTGGCCCGTGTGCGGCGACACTTAGGTACCATCGCGAACAGGGATTGTTGAGCCACTTACCTATGTTTGTAACTTGGTCGTGTAATACTGATCCAATAGCTGACATCTAGTCGGTCCCATCGGTCATTGATTACACGTCTAAATTGCGAACAGTGGCAAGTGGCTCAACAATCCCGGTTCGTGACTGTATATAATATATTTGCCTCCGGAGTCGCTGTTAAAGAGGCTCAGGATGACTTCGGCCACAGTTCCATTTCGTCACCTTC
>BHDV01025132.1:0-22606 GCA_005406045.1 Adoxophyes honmai
ATGGCAGATTTGCAGTTCCGACGATTTTAATAGGGACAGGCGATTTCGCTTTGGGTTGAATGGCGGGCGACCTGCGTCAAGCGAAGTGAAAGATCGGCTTTAAGGCTTTATTGTCTTTTAGAAGTACTCTGTCAATCCCAATTGTAATAAAATGTGTATTGTCTTGGTGAAATGAATGACAAGTAATATGAATATCTTTAAATCGCGTACTATGGCGACAGGTTCAAAGTCAAAATTAAAGTATTTATTGCATATCACATTACATTTCGTACGGGTGACATACATGTGACGCCCTGAAAGGGCACAGTAACTTAAGAGGGCAAACTATTTTATAAACAAGTACCACTTTGCACTAACTTAAATCTATATTTTCTAGATATCATGGTCTCACAAGCCTACAATCACAGAGAAAACTTACATAAAATCATGAACCTACAAAAATGTCTACTAAACATAACTATGAGATTTGATAATATTGGCCTAAACAAGAAAAAAAAATGTGTTAAATACGAGTATGAGTATCTAAAACTAACAAACAAACATTACTAACATAAATAATATATCATGATACAAAATATCTGCCCGACCGGGGATCGTATCGTTATCCGGTCGTCAAGTAGTTCGAAACTTGCCGAGGTAAGCTGGATTTAAAGACATAAGTAGTTCGGGTATCTTTCTAATCACATAACAGTGCTATAACCTTTTTTGCATAAAATTTATGTTTATTTAACTCTTATGGCAGTAATCAATTTTACAAGTAATTGTACAATGGCAAAGTTAATAAAATAATTAGACCACTACCATTTTACGTTTCAAACACACATTTTAACATCTTTAGATTTATATAGATGCAAGAGGTACAATAGTGACTAGCAGGACTGTATATTAGTAAGATATAGTACAGTCAGCTGCAGAGAAAAGTAACCCCCCGCCCATATAATATTTCATTACCGGGGGTTACTCTTTTCTGCAGCTGTCCGTACTAGTAGCTTTCCTAATTATTAGGGTATCTTCGGCACCTTAACCTCGTCGATGGAAATGAACCCTTTGTCGCCACAATTACACTATCACAGCTACTTTGAAAGTCAACGTCTTGACAGGCTGCAGCCTTTGGTCGGACAAGCGAGTGTAAATTTAAGGCCCGCCCGATTAGCAAGTGAAATCAGTGGCGGCAGCGGGAGCGTTAAGGCAGGGGTTCTCAACCTTTGACCACGTGTTTAGTTATTTACTTACTTTAGTTATCAGTTGAGAAGGCGTTACAGGTGTTTTGATTTTGTAATTATTTTTAACGTGCAACGCAAAAAGTCGAGTGATATAAGTTTGACATTGATGTTTGTTTGTATCTCTCTGTAATTGTATTCGCAGATTCTTGTTGTTTATTACAAAATGAAAGTGATGAAGCTTGTAGTCGGTGAGTTTAACTGTCATGTAAAATAAACAATCGGCCCACTGCTTGGCACAGGCCTTTTCTCAGTATGGGAGGAATCTTATTGAAATTTGATCTTTTTATTTATCTATCTATTGAGATAAAAATATTTAAATATGAAACATCATGTTTCTATCTCTAAAGGCTCAGATTACACAAAACGTAACACAAATAAACTTTTAAGAATTAAAAAAAATAAAAGAAAACCGTCTGACAAATAAAAACACATAATGTCTAGGCCCTGATTGTAGTTTCAAGTTTAATTTTTTATATGTTCTTTGTTTCTAGGTTATTCCTAAATCCAAAATTCCTATATACAAAATATCTTAAGTGTTTTAATTTAGGCCTAGCCATAGCCTAGCCATGAGTAAACAGACAACATGTCTGTGGAGCTTCCATAGGATAGGTTGGGAACCGCTGCCTAAGAGCGGACAATTATTCGGTGCTAGCCGTTACATTGGGATACTTTGAATGGTCATTATGTGGTTTGTTAATTATTCCTGGAATCTTTTAATATCCATCACGTGCTACATTTTGTACAATTCCTGTAAATTACAAATTGGGTATTTTGTTACATTAATTGGAATTCGCTAATCGCACATAATAGGTCAGTTAACTAAAGCTGGCACGTTCACAATACTCACACTTGTGCAATTTCGCTAAACAGTGTGTTTAAAATTTATAATTTCGATCAAATCGGGCAGACTTTTCACGATACGTATGCAGTGCAAAGTCAAGCCGCGTGCTAATTCACAGGTACTACACAAACCCAATGCGTACGTCTGTTTTACGTGCTAGCTTTAGTTAACTGACCAGTACAATAATGACTAAAATTGTTAGCTATTCATTTTAAAACGGCGGATTCCGTTGGTAACGAAACAAAAATATAACAGGAGTGTTTAGTTTTCTCTGCAGCTAACTGTACTTACCATCACACTTAACCAAAGTAACTGGTAAATGTAGGTATGTCAAGGTATGTAAAACTCTTTATAGTTAAAAACACATAACAAGTACATATAACTGGCTGGTAGATATAACTGAAGACCGAAGAGCTGGCAGCTTCCTCGCTCAACGCATCAGCATTGCGATTCAGCGAGGAAACGCTGCCAGCGTCTTTGGGACCATACCTCGGGGGTGCACATTTTTAAATATAGTCTAGTTTTAAGTAAGTTATATCTTTTTTTCTTTAATGTTTATGTTATTGTGCTATGTTATACTTTTCAATAAATAACAGTACAAAGTCAACATATACCATTAAGTTTAGGAAATCTCTTGGCGGTTGTTATCATACAATGATGATTTTTATATATTTTTATAAAAAAATGGCCTAGTGACAAGTTTCTTGCGGCCTTTTTTGTAGTCATAGTCTTTAAAACTCCCTTATGGAATGCATAAATAAAATAGACTTTGTCATGGTTTGGTTTTTTGATCTTCCTGCTGATTCGAGCTTCGAGCTTAAAAAAACTGATAAAATGCAGACTCAAGTTTGTTGCTATTTCTATTATCTCATCGACATATTCTTACTTATCCAACGAAGCCGTTAAACGCACCATAACCATAAATGTCACATAAAAAAACTCAAAACCCTTAATTTTATTTCCCGCTTTCCAAGAGCAATCAGCAAAGCGGTTCCAGAATTCATCGCCCGTCTACTGTTCTCAAACTATACCCTGTAGGGGCCCGCGGAAATCCAACGACAAAAAATCCATCTCAGCTCCCGTAACTACGCGATTATGGGGGCTAGGGGGCCTGGGTGGGGGCCTGGGGGCCCGGGTTATCGCGCGTTTGAACGGAAAGGGCGGATTTATGTCGCCAGAAATGTACGAGTTAGTAGGAGTGTGGAATGACGAAGTTTCCGTGTTTATTCAGGGCGCTAATAATAAAATTATGAGGTGATATTTGCGTGGTGTGAAGTGGAGTTTAAAAGACGCGTCTTAATGTTGAAGAAGTTTATAATCCTCGTCCCGTTAGATTTGTTTTTTTTTGTAACAGCAGAAATTTAACTAGACAGACAGGCAAATGTTTTATTCTCGTAAACATTGTAACTGTAGACAGTAGTTTCAGAAAATAAAAAGTATTATTTTGATACAGTCACTAATAAAATCATTACGCTAAAATAACTTTTCTCCGTTTTTTCGTAAATACCAAGAGAGACGACTTGATAAAGTTTGAGCGATATTCTAGTAACCTATCACAATTACATCTCTAATTTTATAGCAAAATGTGGCTACTCTCGCGGTATTTTTTGTTTCAGTGAATAATAGTTTACTTTGATCTGTTTATTATTCTTTATTTAATGATAGGAAATATACTTCACATGTAAAATTGTGCCTGTTCAAAATAATCGAAATTTTTGCAGTGCTGTGTAAAGGCGTGTTAAATAAAATTGTTACAACGTTTGTGCCAACGCGTTTTTATCGGATTTTATTAGCAATGAAGTAGTAAAAACCCATTAAAATGTTTCTGGCCTGTTATAAAATATTTTCATGAAAAACTTTAAAATATTCAACTCGAACGAAATCGTTTTAATTTTTGGTTGAATATTTTGCTTGAAAACAAAAAAATCAAACAGTTTGAAAACCGATTACAACAATAAATTTTCTCTTCTGCAGCCATAACGTACCTGTCTGGGAAATGTTTATTGTTCTTATTATTTGTATTCGGATAGTTTATCTCCATTCACGACTAAATAGGACACACTACTTACCCAGACCTAACTAATACTACCTCTACACTATACATTGTATAGCATTGCCCCGTGTGGTGCCGGGTTAGAATAGCACCTCCCTCTTTCTTCCCGTGGGTGTCGTAAGAGTGGACTTTGGGAAAGGGTTAGTATTTTGTGGGCGATGGGCTAGCAACCTGTCACTGCAATATCACGTATATACCTTGAAATTGCTCAACGTGGTACTGGATTTTTGAATTCGTGTGCTCTGCTTACCCCTCTTGGGAATACAGGCGTGAGGATATGTATGTATGTATGTACACTATAGCAGGAATAACACCGAGCAGTTTACCTAATTGTGCTCGCCGCATGCGGCATGCGGTGTACTACTAAATGAAATTGCCGCTTGTGATTACGCGTTTTGAATCTAACTGAATTCATCTTCAGAGCAACACTTAGCCATGGTAGTTCTTTAAAACGGACCTCCGGAAAGTAACGATTGATTCTACAATGTTTCAAAATGGCCTCAAATCTAAACGTAAAACTACCGTGAGCTCGATATGTTTTAGGTCGATTCGTGACCCATCATCGGGAGCAACGCGCTACAGTGCTGGGGCTGCAGGTAAACACGCACTCAATTAAGGATAATTAAGTGCGCGTCACAAATTCACCTAAAACATGTCGAGCTAATCTCAATATAAAAACGTGACTTATCCTTTCTATTTCATTTGTGTAAATAAACATTTTCTATGTGCTAAAATAGTAACAAGGAAAGCTAAAACTGCTGTAACGTCCATTTAATCGAGATGCATCGTAGCTCCAGCTACAAAATATCATCATAGTCTACATTAGAACGTGTCGTAGATGGTTACGGTTACGGCGTAGCACTGCTACGAGACTGCTACGAACCACAGAATTGTGCAGTGGAAGTCTGTGAATTACTATTTAGGTAAATTGAACTAGTGTATCTATTTCAGATGGGTGTGTTTGAGATTTATTCTCTATTTATTTAAGACTAGCTTTCCGCCCGCGGCTTCGCCCGCGTTGAACTCGGTTATATTGCGGTATAAAGCACAACTATAAGAAAACTTCTCGTTTCAAACGACACACAGCGCCATCGATCTATTATCTATCGATTCTATCGATCAATCATCGATCGATATCGATCTGTCATCGATTAATATCGATCTATCAAGCAAACTATATTATTGTTTTCCCTGGGGAACATCAATTTTTTCAGGGATGAAAAGTACCCTATTATTTAATCTGGACTTCTATCTTTATGTCTGAAAAATTTCAAAGCAATCGGTTCAGTAGTTACGGCGTGAAAGAGGAACAAACAAACAAACAAACTCACTTTCTGAATTATAATATTAGTAAGGATTAGAAATTCAACGAATTACATTTGAATTTTTCTATAGAATCTAAAGGCAAAACTAGAAATGATTAGTTCAATAATACTTATGTTTGTAATGATTTTTTCAATACAAAATGCCTCCTGATAAGTTGATAACTTAAAAATGTGATAGATTTTGGTAGTTTAAATTAAAATCTTATAATAAACGGAGTATACTCATACGTCAGTTTATAGGGTAGTCAGCTCTGCTCGTCTAACGATATCCACGGAAGAAATAGATAATAGTTATTCTAAACACAGTAACTTACTGCACGGGAATCCCGAAGTTGTAAAAATCATAATACAAATATAAATATCCGTTCTTTGCTAACTTAATACTCACGAGAAGATATACAGAGCTTGCTTGCCAAGAGTTTTTGCTTCCGTTATTTTATCTCTTTGGCATTCATAACTCGTTCGAGCGAGTTGTTGCTACTCGACTTGTCGCTGTGTGATTATTTTTTTAAGTAGTTCATGCGGAGTCAGTAAACTTAAAGGTAAAAGAATAGGTAGAACGCGCAAATAATAAAAAAAACCGGCCAAGTGCGAGTCGGACTTGCGTACGAAGGGTTCCGTACCAAAAACAACAAAAAACACGTTTTTTTTTCTGTGGGTTCCCCTTAATTATTATTATTTTAATTTTAGTATTTGTTGTTATAGCTGCAACAGGAATACATGTCATTATCTGTGAAAATTTCAACTCTAGCTGTCACGGATCGGTGATAGACGGACAGATAGACAGACAGACAGACAGCGAAGTCTCAGTAATAGGGTCCCATCTTTACCCTTTGGGTACGGAACCCTAAAAAAATTGACGGTGACCTACTAGATTACTTTTAGCAATGTAAAAAAATGTTGTCGTTCTGACTTCTCACGCCCCGGGAAATAGTGTTAAACGTATTGAAATATGTTTATAAAAAAAATTTGCTGATCAAAAATCACAAACTTGTGTGAATGAGAAAGTCAACGTATTCCCAAATAGGGCAGGCAAAGCACACAAAACATTACATGGTCAAAACCAAGACTATTTCACGTTTCTTAGCCCCTTTTTGCATAGTTTTATTTTAGATAAAACATTGATGAACGCTGCATGATAGTAACAGGTTGCTAGCGTGTCGCCTAAAGCATACTTTTACCTATTCCCTTAATCATCTCTTACGACATCCGCAGAAAAAATGGAAAGGTGTAATTCTAACCTGACACCACACGGTCACTTAAACATAAATCTACATCCAAGTCCTTTTCCATTGGATACAAAAATCAATAATATAAGTGTACTCCTACCGAAGTCAAGAAACCTGCTCATAACATTCCTCTACCGTTGCGATATTTTTTTTCCGGGCCAGTAGTAAGAAAGCACATAATTTACATCGAATAGCCCGGGGTCCTGTGTAATAGGGTATCGCCTGGATCCGGTGTCTTTTATATTATTTCGGGGAAAACCTTCAAGGATCAGCTTGATCTGTTTGCTTACGTAAAAAGTTATGTTTTATTGGACACAGCGGCGTCTTAATTACAAATAGATACGATTACATAAGCATTGAGTTAAGTAGACGTACATACATACAATTACGCCTGTTCTTAAACAGGACCAACAGAACTATTAAAACGTTATATAGACATAAACCATGACTATTTCACGTTTCGCAGTCATTGCTAGCCTGTTGTCTATAGTATTCTTAAGAGGGCGCACACATTTTTTACGAACGTAATTATCAGATCAGGCGGGGAAGAGAAATTCAGGGGCAGGGCAGGGGTAAGAGGCACCACAGACCATAACTCGTCGAGTTATGAGTGATTATGGTCTGTAGAGCCCTCTTATCCCTGCGTTTCTCTTCCCCCACCTGACCTTAGTGGTTTTGGACCAATGTTTAAAAAATCGTGAAAAATAAATTAACTCATATTTAGCCATGAAAAAAATATGGTTAGACTAAACATATTCTGTAAATTCACAATAAAATTGTTTCATTTGTAATTATAATAAAATCAATGAGAAAAAAAATAAAGTAATAGTTCGACTTTGAAATTATGTACAATGATATTTGAATAATAAAAACCAATAATTTGATGCATGTCTCTCCGTTAATCCCCAGTAGACTATATTGTCTATCAGATAATAACTAGTTTATATCGTTTATGGTAAATTTTAATGGAAAATTTTCAAGTGAAAGACAGCTCTGACGCGTATTTTTGTGAAAACCCTTCAACAAATTGGCTAAGTAAAAGAAATCTGTGTTGCTAATAAAATATTTCTTTCCGTTAATCCCTAGAAAAAGAGTTGATTTATATGTTACAGTAGTTTTTCTTTAAAAACTTAAGGATTTATAGCTTTCTAAAGCATTTGAAAATCATCAAAATCACCGAATTTTGTGTGCACCCTCTTAAACCTATTTCTTTGCCTCCTATGATATCGACGGAAGAAATCGATAATCACTTACAAGAAGCTGAAGCGGCCGAAAAATTAAAAAGTGGCAAATACAGAGGCTCGGAGTCTCGGCTCTGAATACCTTTTCTTACCATTCGGAGTCGAGACCTTAGGTCCGTGGGGCGCCAGCGCCACCAACCTTACAAAAGTGCTCTCCAATCGGCTGGTAGATATAACTGGAGACCGAAGAGCTGACAGCTTCCTCGCTCAACGCATCAGCATTGCGATACAGCGAGGAAACGCTGCCAGCGTCTTTGGGACCATGCCTCGGGGGTGCCCATTTTCAAATATAGTCTAGTTTTAAGTAATTTATATCTATTTTTCATTAATGTTTATGTTTTTGTGCTATGTTATTTCATACAATTCAAACTCGAGACGACTTAAAAACAATTAAATAATGATTTTTTAGAAACATGGCCTCTCATGGCCTCTACCTATCTCATTAGGGAATACAGTCGTGATGTACGTACATAAATACATTAAATTAACCTTTGCAACATCCACTAGACCCCACAAGCCATGATTTACAGCTGACCCTCTAAAAACACAACAACCACAAACCTACAAACACAAATCATTCATACATAAACGGGCGCCGTTAAAGTAAGCATTAATCGTCGAAGACCCTATGACCCTTCTACAGACATAAATTAAGTCGAGGCGCAAAGGTTCTCAATCTTTTTTATACTGTGATCTCTGTGGGAAATCTTTAAAAGAAAGATCTCTCTAGGCGGATGTTAAGGGGACCGAAGTCAGAGAAAAAATGTGAAGTATTTTCATACAATTGAACTTCGAAACTGCGTCAGCACCATTTTGGAAGGCCAGATAAATAGCCCAGTGGTTAGAGACCCTTACTACGATACGTGAGGTCTTTGGTTCGATTCCCGGTCGGAGCAGTTATTTGTGTGATGAAGACAAATGTTAGCTCTCGAGTTTTGGGTGTTCAATATGTATTATGTATGTACCTAATGTACTAAACTAACTATTGTGAATTGTCCCTTGATACTTATCTGGGAGGTATAATTCTATCCTGATACCATGCGGCATATAAAAAAACTGTATAATTTATTTGGAAATGTTTTTCCAAAGCAAAATAATTTCACTAAATACATACATACATACATATTCTCACGCCTGTATTCCCATGAGGGGTAGGCAGAGCACATGAATTCAAAAATCTAGTGTCGCGTTTAGCAAATTCAGGGTAACCAGATGGTCAAACGTGATATTGTGATGACAGGTTGGTAGCCCATTGCCCACAATACACCAACCCTTTCCCAGAGTCGACTCTTACGACACCCACGGGAAGAAAGAGGGAGATGCTATTCTAACCCGGCATCACATGGGTAAACCATTCACTAAATACCAATACGTTTATAGTAAGTAGTTAAGTTATTACATGACAGTTGTAAAAATTAGTAAAAAAAATACGAAAAAAGACAGCGAGGTACGCGGTAAACTGGATTTTTTTCGACGTTATTGTAAAAACGTTCTTTGACGATCATTTCACGATTTGCCCACGCCGCGTCGCCCCGCAGCACAGTTTGGGAGCCGCTGGGCAAGCGTATGTTCTGTTCATATATCATCGCGCCTTGACGCAGGCACGGAAATGATGGCCCAACGGAGCAGATGGAAGGTTTAACAGGCACTCATATAAAAATCGGTATTGGCTGTTTATGGGTGAGAATTACTATTTCTATTATCATGTGTAGGGAAAGAGTAAAAACGGTAGTCTATACTGAGACTCCACTGTATCTCCGTCCGTCAATCTGTCTACCTCCCTGACTGTCTACCTATTGCTATATTATATACTATGACTTAGTCATACATTATTACATAAACTATGACGTCTTGTCATCTTCTTTCCACGTCTTGTCGTCTCTTTAAGCTTATTTTTTAGATTATTAATTTGATGAAGGATAAGACGAACACGAAAACATTAATTACATTTTCAGCGTTTAACGAGTTCAATGGGCGTTAGATTTTTTTTGTGAACTTGGTCTAAGTAAGAAGCTATTTTGCTTGAAGAGAGTTACATGAGGAGTTACAATTTCCTGTGATACGGAACCTTACAAGTCTGACTCTTATGTTATGTGGTGTTAGGGTCAATTCCCACCAAAAGAGCAGCGCAGCGCGGCGTAGCGCAGCGACCCGCTCCGTGGAATGAGAATTTCAACTTTATTTTCATTACAATAAGACTTATTATCGCATGAGAAACTCTAACGATGCGGGCGCATGCCCGCGTATCCATGGTAATAACAACGCATTCCATAAACGAAGCCGCGCGACTGCGCGAGCCTTCGCTGGAATGCCCGAGGATGCTCGAGCAGTCGCGACGGCCGCTGTCAATACATATGACAATATGTCAATAATTACGTAAATTCCAGCGACTTCCTACGCATTCCAGCGGCTTCTCGAACAGTCGCAGGAATCGTCGCGCATTCTCCGCGGAGCGGGTCGCTGCGCTACGCCGCGCTGCGCTGCTCTTTTGGTGGGAATTGACCCTTATTCTCTAACGTAACTAAATAAAGTCGACATCTGCGACGGCGAGCTGTCAAATGTTCGATACAGTATGACACCTCGACGTAGGGCTCGTCGACGAACTTAGTTTGTCACTTTAGAAAATATCACCACTGTTATTTTTGTAAAGTAATAGTAATAGTCAAGTCTACCTCTGGAACATTTCAAACGGGCAATTATTCGAACAGTTGTTGTCAAAAATTTTAGTTTCAAAACCAAATAGCATTTTTCCTGATACACATGGAATAAAACAAAACGTCCGGTTTACTGGTATTTTTTGTGTAATTTGCTTTGCCTGGTTTGTTGGATGTAGTTCTAGTTCACTGAATAAAATGTTTTTGTGAAACCGAACAAAAAACAACGTTCTGCAATTTTGGCTTTCGTCAATTGTAGCGGTTAATTGAAAACTGTTAACATATTAAGTGTCTGCAAAAAATGCATTTTAACCCCTTGACGGCTTTGCATAATTATTATTATATTATTTTACGCCTTTACTTTCAGTAATTTACAGAAACAATAATAATTTCAAAGTAGATAGGTTTTCACAGTTTTTAAGCATTAATAATCCTACGTAACACTGTTCGTGTGGTGTCGGGTTTAAAATAACACCTCTCCATTTTTTCCGTGGGCAACTAAGGAAATAGGTATAGGTATAATTTTGGCGACAGGCTAGCAAACTACTGTCACTATAGTACCTACCTCTTAATTTAAAACCTAAATAAATGGCATAAGTAGTTATGTTTTGTGTGCTCTGCCTACTCTATTTGGGAACGCACTGTGTGGTGTTTGTATGTATTTTTAGTTTTTATGGTTTTATTACCTCGACGTTTTACAGCCATAGTCACAAATAAATAAACCGTCGTTGAAACGCGACTGAAACTCCGAGGTAATTGAAATCGTATTAAGAAATAAAAATCGCGTCACTAATTCCCGAAAGTTTAAAACACTTAACGAGTTCAGCTTTAAACTACCAACTTATACAATACAAATGCTTTATTTTACAGCATTTCCAATAAAACTCGCGACGGCAGATATTTCAACGATTGCAGCACAGTTTTATTTTATTACTCTAGACAATGCAGTTTTATGTCTTCGTCCATTCCTCGGCGTCCGGCGGGCCACGCCTCGAAGCGATATAATCTAAACATATTTGCGAGCGCATTTTAAATAAAATTCCTTGCAAAGTGAGCAAACTTCCAGTGACTGATCGCTATCGACGCGTGCCATGATCGATCCGCCGATTTGTCCCCAGTTGCCGGATGAATCGCCCGATTTATCGGCCGATATGGAAATGACGCGGAGATATTTCGTTCGGAATAAAGTGAGCGCTATCGTTGTGAAATATAGGATTTGGCGTCGGGATGTCTTGTAGTTTTAGAATTAAGAAGGTTTAAATAAAACAACGTAAGATCAGATGCAGTAATAGATTATTGACTAAGCAAGAATAATGCAAGGTTTTTCAACAGACATAATCATAACTGATAAGACAAGTATGTACTAAGTAATACAATAATTAAGTTTTGATACCTACGTCCCGCTGCTGGGCAGAAGCCTTCTCTCAATATGAAAGTTTAAATTTTCATACACAGTATTCAATTAGTCACTGTGTGCTGGATTCTTCGTGATGATTTCATGTACGGTATAATTTTATTGTAAGATATTGTATGGCTCGTGGTAAATATCAAACACGCTTTTACATAATTTCCACGATCTTCCCTCTTTCTTCCCGTGGGTGTCGTAAAAGGTCGACTTTGGAAAAGGGTTAGGGTATTGTGGGCGATGGGCTAGCAACCTGTCACTGCAATATCACGTTTAACCATCTGGTTACCCTGAAATTGCTAAATGTAGCACTGGGTTTTTGAATTCATGTGCTCTGCCTACCCCTTTTGAGAATGCAGGCGTGAAAATATGTATGTATGTGATTTTACATAATAACTTTCGGTAAATTCGGAGATGCGAGCCTGGATTTCGATTCCACAAACCACTGCATGAGAAGCCACAGGTCAAACCGCTGAGATCCCACTGCTGACGACAATGTTGTGTCGAAATAAATACATTTGTTATTGTCAAAATAGGTCCGGTATAAAGAGTAAAAATGTTGTAAAAAAATGGAACCATAATTAAGTTACACACTGTGCCACTGAAGCAGTTTTCATTTAATTTAGTATGGAGATAATTTAACTCCCTAGGAAGGCTACTTTTATTCCAGGAAAATGCATAGTTTTTAACAGCAACATTGCAGCAAGTTTAACACATATTTACATATCCTAACGAAACAAAAATCAATGAACATAATAAAAAGGAAATGAGAGAAGCCATAGAACCGTCCGAAGTCAATTATAATTTTCAACACTTCCTCAAGTTTAGTAAAGTAATCAAAAAAGCAGAGGGTTTAATGTGAACGAAAAACTCCCAATTCCCTGGGCGTGTTGTTTATAAAATAATATAAAAGATATTTGGCAATTTGACCGTGATTCCGCCGGAATTCCCATTGTTTGTAATCAGAGCGTAGAAATTTAATTAAGAATGAATCCAACTCTGAGGATTGGCGCACAGCGCAGAACGGCGCAGTCACTCGGTATAATTAACGCCTCTTATGCATTGCCTTCAATTCACACTTCCCCGCTTCCCGTTTAATGTTCATTTTATTGTGTTTCTTCCACGGATGTCGTAAAGGGCGACTTAGGACTGACAGACTAGCAACTTGTCATCCCAACTCTGGCTATTCTTTTTGGTAATACATAGGCCAGAACCAGTTTAGTGCCAGTAAACATTTTCTAGGTTCCCCACTGAGCTTTACTGACTAATTAATAAAACCTATGCCAATGGTACCTATTTTGTGTAATTTAAAAGATTGTTTACCAAAAATACAGATAAGTAACACTCATAATTATGTTAGGCTAGTAGTCCTTCATCTAGGAGCCGTGACTGCTCGTGTTCAATGAAACTATTCGGCGCACGGCTACCCTCGTTACTATCTTCATTTATAGTTTAACGAGTATTACCAAATTTAAAACAGCATACAACACAAACTAGTTTTATTTTCGTGTCCTTTTTTCGTAGCTTTTTTGCTTACAAGTCATAAAGCCTTTTTTGAGTTATAGTTTAAAAATCTAGCTACGTTTGACGAAGACGCTAACGAAGATGGTAAAAGTATCGTAACAGTTGAAAAAAGCACAGATTACTTCTTAAAAGAAACAAATTATAAAGCAGCACAGGTTTAGTTTTGTTTAGTTACTCCACCAGTGAATTTAATTTTGAAGTTTTTACGAAGTTATAAGACTGTTGTAAGCTGTAACTAAGAAGCAATTTCCACGGATTTCCAAATATCCACCTCCAGGAGTAATTTGTTTTGAAATTAGAGGAAAATAAAAAGTACATTAACGCTCGTCCATGTCAAAGTTGTATTTTGGCGTAATTTTACATTTCTTGGATACGTAATGTCGTTTGCGATGTGACGAGTGTCGTCTTTACCTGGTAACTAAGGCTGATGAACCTTATATCAGGTTGAATATAATTGCCATTTAATTATGGGCAATTGGGCAACCTTATTAAATGATGTAACGGTTTGAAAAAAAAAACTTGTGGCATTTATGACCTGCTTTGGTGATAAAAAGCTTTTGAAAGCAGACCTATTAGATATTAATAATATATTAAAGCGAAACACAGTGGATTCCAAAGTATAAAATTAAAAATATGTAAACACTTATTATGTGCTCCAGCAAAGCATGCAGCGATAGCAGTATAGCGGTTTATAGTTCAAAAAGAGCTACACTAGAATGTTGCTATTTACACATACATACATATTCTCACGCCTGTATTCCCAAGAGCACATGAATTCACAATCCAGTGCCACGTTTAGCTATTTCAGGGTAATCAGATGGTTAAACGTGATATTGCAGTGACAAGTTGCTAGCCCATCGCCCACAATACACTAACGGTTCTCAAGGGCGTCACAGTACAAATAAGTTTGGGAAGCCCTGCACTAACCCTTTCCCAGGGTCGCCTCTTACGACACCCACGGGAAGAAAGGGGGAGATGCTATTCTAACCCGGCACCACACGGGTTGCTATTTAAAAAATCTTTAAATCAACCCATCTTATATGTAATATTGAACTTTCTCTTTCCCCAAAAGTTTTGGAAGTGTCCGTCAAAAACGAATGATTAATGAAAAGTATGATTGTAGGTTTAAGAGATTTCATAAAGAATTCCGAATCCCAAATAACTACATAATAAATGTCCGCCTTGATTGATGACAAGGCTGTTTAGTTACGGGGCTAGCTCTAGGTATTATAATGAGCCTTATAAATATAACAGGAATTTCCAATAAAGTTGCCACAGGCAGAACATGGTTCATATTGATAAAAAAAATGTGAACAGGCTAACTAGCCTATTCGGCAATGTATTTTTATAAGACTTCTATTGTTAAAAAACCCTTTTGTACTTAACTATACATTAGAAAAGAATTGCTTGATAATTTTAGATACAACTAATTTGGATTTGATACATTGTTATCTGTCGGTATTTACTTTCAGATAAAAAACAAGTAAGGAAATCACCAATTATTAATGACAGAAAGAATTAAAAGTAAACACAGATAATCCCAAACATCAACTAATCAATCGGAGCTAAAATAATAGAGGTAACCTTTTGTGTAACTCTGGTTACCCCGTTTGGAAATACAAGCGTCACTTATGTAGGTAGTGAGCTAAATCCTTAGCTTAAATCACCCACAACATTGGTCACATTACAAACTTATCTGACTTGAGCATTAAATGCAAAATGCATTAACTCCTCTCAAAATCGTTGTTTAAAAATTGCTTTTGACTTCGAGCAGAGCAAAGAAATCGCTCGACAGAAGCAACGTAGCCTGGAGGCTTGAATAACATTATGTACACCGCTCCCTTTGTTACGCCAAGACCCTAGAACGTCGTATGTTATCTTTCGATGAAACCACTTGCTATCTTTTAAAGTCTTCAAAGCTGATTTAAGAATTTGTACTCGTTTAGATTTACGAGACAATACGAGTGTACGACTAAGGGTCGGTGTCACCAAAAGAGAATAAAATGTAGCCTTGAAATAAGTTACTTTTATGCGCATTTTTCATATGAAAAATTAATTTATAGTGGTCGGCAATAAACTTGGCCAGATTTTAAGTGGTGGGCGTAAGTTCGCATTATAATATTTGCGGGTAAAGACTGACTTATTCGGAGAAAAAACCAATAACAAAAATAACCATAAATAACATACATAAAGTCACGTCGCCTCTTTCCCATAGACAACTTTGTTCCACTCGTTCGAGATTAATAAATGTCGATGAAGCAAAATACCTCTTTTGCTTCATCGACATTCATTAATCTCCTGACTAAAACTTTCCCGATTTGGTCACGGAACATTCTAGGTCTTCCCCTCCCACTGCACCCATCCACATTTCCCATATCAATGTTTCGTCAATCTTCTTTCTTCTTACATATTTTAACCGTGACTAAAATGTTTTGTGGCCTATTCTATTATTTTACTTCAATACCTACTAAAGAGTTCGATCGGGGGGCACGGTAGTGCCCCCACCAAGTCGAGCGCAAAGCAAGCACTGCCGTACCATCCTTTACTGGAACCATTTCGCGGCATTTTCAGGCCCCTATTTGAGAACCTTTGGATAATGCTAGGACGCTGAAATTTTCGTCATCTAGTAAGCTATAATCACATACTTAAAATCCAAAATTTCAAGCCTGTAAGTAATTCAGTTCCGAAGTTAAGCGAAAGCAAAGTTTCGCATTTTCGACACTCACTCACTCATGATCATCAAAATAGAACTAGCACTTCCCATAAACTCAGAGAGCTGAAATTTGGTACATGGTTAGGGATTAACGGCTACATAAAGGGAAAAATGTAAAAACTAGGATAATCGAAGATCTGAAGTATCTGGTGAACCTGATTAGAAACACTAGAGCCCAACCAAACTACTACAGAGATCGACATACTTCCTTTACAAAAAATGTTCAACTTAGTGGGTCGCTTCATTTGATGTCAAAAATCTGTGGTCTGAAGTATCTGATGAAGACCCGGAGCTGCTCTGGTGCATAAAAAAAAATCGACTGTAACTGCAAAAATCCAGTGTAGAGAGACACATCTTCTAATTTAAGGAACGCAAATGGGTAATACGAAAAATTGTTCCTACACTGTACAAGATCAAAACTGGAAAAAGAAAAGAAAGATAATTTGCAAAAATAAACAAATGTATAAAATAAGAAAATCTAACAAAATTAATGAATATGCTCACGTTTCTACAAAAAGAAGTGAAATCCCATCAAAAACATTCTGTAAAAAAGTACCCAAGTCTCGTTCAAGCTGCTTGTTTATCTCTAAAAAGTAATGAAATCTAGACATAGTTGTGCCAAGTCTAGGGTTCCTTACTGCGATTTCTTTATTATTATAGTTAATGTTGTGTGACTTGGCCGTTGAACACTTTATACTAATTACCCATACCAGTATGGGCTATTATCTCGCGTAACAAACATGGCAGTTGCAACATTACATGTAAACAAAATTGACTGTACCTACCCACTAACGTGTAAAAAATGTTCAATGGCCAAGGCACACATCATTAACTATAATAATAAAGAAATCGCAGTAAGGAACCCTAGACTTGGCACAACTATGTCTAGATTTCATTACTTTTTAGAGATAAACAAGCAGCTTGAACGAGACTTGGGTACTTTTTTACAGAATGTTTTTGATGGGATTATAATTACAGCTCCACAATCTGCGCAAATCATGAGAGCCTGTGGTTTACACGAGTGTTTGAATCGAATTGCGGTCAGCGTTTCAAATCATGATAAAGCACAAATTTGCACTGCATTTTTCGTAGCGCACTTTCTAATTTTATTCAAACTTAATTTTTCCAAACTTTCAAATACACTTGTAGTAAAAAGCTTGTTAAGCCTTCATTTGCATAAACCCGAGGCTAATGCAAGACTTTACATAAAATTAAAACCGAGCACGTACCTCGCAATTTGAGGGCGGGTTGTGCAGGAACTATTTTAAAAGCGGGCTCTTTGCTTTGTCAATTTAGAACGTTAGCGTTTAACAAGGCGGTTGAAATCACGGGCATGAAAATTCAATCTAAAAGGTTCGCACCAACGAACCAGCGACAGTCGGTGCAGAGAAAGCGGGATACGTCGTTAAAGCGCGTGGCGCTAATAACCTTCTTTATGGGGGTTTATAACCCGAACGCAGCTAAAGTTAGTGCTTTGTTTATGTCAAAACGTTGAATTGGGTATAAAAGCAGAGAAATTTCGTCTAGTTTTCCGTACTGAAATTCTGTACCATTGTGCGTTAAGTAGCGCTTAAAGCAATTTACTTCGAGGGCTTATCAAGTTTATCAGGAATTGCTAATAAATTTAACGTTTGGTGTCGGAATTTGAGTGACCATTATAAAATGTTATCAATTTCTTCCATGGATGCCGTAAGAGGCGACTACGGAAGCAAGTTAAGGTATGATTTAGGCGACATAATAGCAACCTGTCACTATAGAATATGCCAGAAGTGGCCAGCGTTTTGTGTGCTCTGCCTATCCCATTTGGGAATGTAGGCGTGGATGTCTGTATATGTTAATTTAGGTACAGTTTTTAATGTTTTCCTATTTTGCTTGCTAGCTTGTCGCAAAACATACTTTAACCTATCTAACACACCTTAACATTCTCAGTCGCCTTTCAAGTCGCAGTTCACGACACCATCCATTATTCTAAACCCTACACCACACGAAACTAAACAGTGTAAATACTCTAAGAAATGACTAATCTTGTAATGTGTGCTGCTCTAAATTTTATATCATAACAAAGACAATGTCAATCTTCAAAAGCCTAATGATGCTCAAAATACACCATTATCACACAGTAATAACCATGAAGTGCCGCGAAAAGCCCCGAAAATAGGTTGAGCATAAATAAAAATCATCAGGCGAACCGGACCGGTGTTTAAACAGCTCAATCGTTTCTCGGTCACGTCACGGCCGAATGGACTGATAAAATAAATAAAGACCTTTCCGAACCTTCAAAAATACCCGAGTGTAAAAAGGCCACGGGTGGGACGCAATATTGCCAATCAAGTCGACCAAATTACCAGTTTTTCTGCAAGGGATGAACTCGTATGAATGATTCGGAGCTCGCCCGATTCAAACAGTTAATTTAACCGGACATTTTACACGGCTCAGCTCGGCCGATTTTATTTACAAAGTCAAAAGCGGTAATTAGATTTATATCGAGTTGGCTGCAGCCGCGTTTTGCGCCGCGCTGCGTTGGGGTAGTGACTCGTAAATGCTGGTAAACTACACGAAAAGTTAGATACAATACGCGCTGTACGAATTTCCCATATTGATGAACTGTTTATAAAAAAAGCATATTGTAAAAATGGCGGGGTAGACAGCCGGGACTATTTGACATTTATTCATCATCGTCTTTTTCTATTCGCGGTTCTGCACATTTTTTTAAATACCTACAGCTGCGGAAAACACGGTGCAGAATCGCGGATATAAAAAAACAACAATGGCTGAAGTGTTAAATAATCAGACATTTGGCTTAGCACGGCAACGATAGACTATGTCATTTTCTGAAACTTCTAGTCAGAGAGTGACAGGTAGGTATAGTCTATATTGCGCGCGACTCGTCTCTTCTGTGGCGTCTGCATCATCTGTGGCTACTTCGTACCCCAGGCTCACGCTTCTGTACATTCTAAAGAAATCTTCCCTGGGAGCTGGGACGTATTTTAGGTGGCACTATCACCTATCTATGAAACTAAAAGTAACGAACAGTCATTGACTTTTGAACTCTCAATATCCAATTCATAGCGTGTCTTGTATCAAGAAAATTCCATCGAATACTTTCACATTCGCAAAATTTACTGATACTTCACAGCCATTTTTCGAATAGAATATTGCTGAATGAAGTTTCGCTCGCGAATGAACATACAAATGGTAGTTGCGAGCCCTGGCAGCAATTTGGCGGAGAGTTATGCATTCGTCACTCCATTTAACTACTTTATGGTCTGTCTATATTTTTATTACGCGCGCCTCGCTCGCTCTGAATGTGTATTAAATAAAATGAGGTTTTTAGTGCGCGTGTTCCGCCAAAATCGAGGTTTTGGACGAGACACTCTTTAATGATGACGTATTGTTTGGGTTGAAATAATAGTAGGAGTACCTAGGACATATTTTTTGGAACCCGTCATCATTTTGGTAGATAAAAATGTGTCACAAACATTTATTGTCACATTTTGTATGATTCCGATTAGAAAGTGGAAATAAAAAAAATAGAATAATGATACATAAAAACTTGTAAGGTACTCAATAATAGTGACGTGAATCGAAACTCCTAGAAAAATACGTGAAAAATATTCAACAATCTGACGTACCTACTAGACAATTTCTTCAAACAAAGATGCAGTGATGTAGTTCTGAAAAGTTTTTAAACTAGTTCCATACTCATATTTTGTGGTGGAATTGCCGCAAAAATTTTCTGGACGTCGGTCGATGCCCCAAACAGTTTCAATTTAACGGTCTGCCACTGCGGTTTATTACAATAGTTTTGATTGAATAGTTATTTCCAGACTATCAATTTAAGTTACTGGTTTCGTTTCTACGTTGCTTGTGGAATCGTTTTCATTCTACAATTGGTTTTATATTTTATATTAATACGTTGCTGGCGACTTTTGAAATAGATACTAAAAATGTCGATATCAACGATGAATCCAAGAATGGTGCAGCTTAGATTTTTTTGACATTGAGAATAGGCAATCTAACTTTGGTGGCATTACATTGCTTTTTGAATACAATTTTAAACTGACATATAGCATGACGATAATAGAAATGAGCTGTGAGAAACGATACTATAACCAGAATAGAGAAAAAAATGTTGCATTGGTTTGGGTACCTACACGAAGAGAATGGATGAAACAAGGGTGTGTAAGCAAATTTAAAAGAAATGTGTCATTTGTTGTTGTCATCATTTGTTGGATAATGTCATTGAATTTTGAATTTTGAATTTAACTAGTGATATTCGCGTCTGAAACCCCTGTAAAATATTACTTGAAAAATGTTCCCTGTTGACATTGCGGAAGATACAAAATAATTCATCGCTTTTCAGGTCAATGCGCCCTTTGTTATATCTACCTTACGTCCCGTACACAAGTCCCGTTAGCCGACTCATACGCACCTGAAATCGTTGGCTAAGAGCCGGTGTACCAAAGACTGGGCAATATACTCGTATTTAACTTCACAGGGGTTTTCAGACCCGTATAACCGACCACTGATTAAAACGTTAAAGTCAATTTTCGGTCACCCTGTACATGTCATGTCCTGTGAACCCACGGGCCTAAGGTTTAATTCCTTATGTTAACTACACAACTAAAATACAGAAACACAACCGTGCAAGCCTTAAATAAAAACTTGAATTAGTAAAATCCACATGGTGGCAGTTGTTTCAAAGAAAAATTCCATTTTGTTTTTGCGGAGTGCTGTTTAAATTTTACTTGTTCTTTTGTAGCGGGGAATACACCTTTATTTACTTCGCATGTACTTATTTTATTCACGTTTTCGAGGTGATGTGAAAATATGTGTAGCAACTGGCAACGGATACTCAAGTTTCACAGGCACAAAGCTATTGAAAATGTACCTCACTATACGTATTACATTCTTATGTCACGTATCACGTCTAGGATAAGTAAACGAGAAATACGAGTGAAATTTGTCATGGAAAATAACGGCAAAAATGTTTTCTAGGAATGTATAAAATTTTGTAACATAGTTTGTGTTTTTATACCATAAGTAGAGTTGAAATATTATTTTATAGTTGTTTGCGATACAGTAACAATAGTACACAAGAACATACTCTGAAGAATATAGTGTAGTAAAATCAATCGTCTTTCTTCACGTCATGAAAAACTAAACATCAAAATTATTATGTCTATGTAGCGTTTTGTGTGTTGTGCCTACCCCGTTTGGGAATACAGGCGTCTTTACACGTATGATATCTAAGCATTACATTCTTACGATGAACCACAGCTAGCTTGAAACGGGTAGTATGACATAGCAAAGACAATAAAAATATAGTTATAGTAAAGACTTCGGTCATTTCCAACAAAACATGATCCTCTGGCTTGCGTTGGCGCCTCGCCAAAGTCAGCATGCACTGTAACCCGATTTACCGAAACTAGGTTAGAATGCGGCAGCCCACAGCAAAATCGACCTTACAGCCGTGGTTAGACTGTAACAGCTTTCTACAAGAATGAATAAAAACTGACTGGAAAGCGCTAGAAGGTCCATTTTGCTGTGAGGTTTGCGAGACTCAGTGAATTGTATACGTATGATTATGTCTTATAACTCTTTATCTACTCGTGCATCCACATAACAGTGTCTCTACTATTATGTTCGGACTCAATAAGGATTTTTTTACTTTTTTAATCAATATCGCGACTTACTATAAATTTTCGCGCTTTCAAATTTCGAACATCTTAAAACAGATGACGATTGAAAGAAAAAAACTAATTAGGTATTTCAAATTTGGAAGACGCCATCCGCGCGCTTGACGGCGCGAGCTTGAGACGCCGTTGTGCGACTGTTTGTGCAAAAATTCTAGAAACCCTGAACATACGAATGCCAATTCTATCACGCCTGATAAATCCTGAAGAGCCATAAGTGCATTTCGCTATTCTTACTTTTCTAAATTCACCATTAAGTAAATATATCTAAATAAACTGTCTCAGTCGTACTACCTGTACGTTACGTGTCAAATACAACAACGAGACACATAATGTAGATATTATACACGTACATACAAAACCCCAAGTTAACCCAAACAAGCTACGAAGAGCTAGGGTTTGGGCCCTAAAGGTTAGATGTCGTACTTGAAGTGTGCATACGCACGAGTGCGTCTCTTTCACACCTTCCCGAAACGTGAGAGATGGAACTCCAAGTGTCACAGGCAAAAACCACCCGTGCGTGATAATTTAATTCGACCTTCGTCGGAGTCAAGTGTCAGCCATAAAGAATATTTTTGTCAATGGCTTTAGAAAACGAATGGGAGAGTTGGGCATGTATATGTATGTACAGTCAAGGGCAAAGATATGTTGGCAAGCAATGTGAAAGAAAATAAGTAGCCATGTAAAATTAAAAAGATATAT
>BHDV01025132.1:24876-50681 GCA_005406045.1 Adoxophyes honmai
GTGGCACTGGATTTTTGAATCCATGTGCTCTGCCTACCCCTCTTGGGAATACAGGCGTGAGGATATGTATGTATGTATGTATAACCTGAAATTATGCTGAAAGTAATTCGGCGGGCCGTGAGGTTCTCATGATTTTGTCTATGTGACGTTTTGTGTGGCTGCCTACCCCATTAGAGAATGCGGACGAGTTATTTATATACCTATGTGAATTTATAGATGTACTATACCACAGTAAATACATTTCGTATACAACCGTATCCATGTTTGGTAAACTGATCTAAGTAATTGCATTATTTTCTCGGCCCTTAGCTTCCTCTAACCCTTCCGGTTTCCCTCTGTTATCCTTTGTATTAGATTTTAGGATCGTATTACAATTAATAGGAGATTGCCCACCATTTTTATTTTGCTAGACTTTCTTCCGAATCTTTTCTTGGGTGTAACTTTTTTGTAGACATTTCCTTAAATACATTTATTTAGCGATGAGCTGTTATTACAATTTGTTTGCCAATTTGTAAAGCATTCACTGAGAACACATAATTGACGAGAATTACTCTTAGCCCCCGTTCCCTCCTCAGCTCCGATTGTCGAGCATGTGTGAACAGCTCCATATAAAATGTACTGCGGCTACGACACCCGATTAAAAATCGTGCGGGCGCCCGACGCGGTGGGAACGGGCTCTTATATATAAAAAAAAACATATTCAAGCCGTAGGTATGTAGGTAAGTAGGTATCAGACAATACATATAATAAAACTAATTTTACAAGTGTGTGAAAAAGTAAATTCTAATCCATTAACAGAACAAAAGGCAAAATACAGTTCAACTTAAAAGTACTTACATCAATGGCAAACATTAACCTTAAAGGGATCTTTTCCTGCTGACCATCGAGTTGATAAAATATGTATTGTGTTATAAAAGCAGACACGAAAGTTTATCATCATGTGAACAATGAGGTGTGGAAACTACTAATTTTCAATGGATACTCATACACTCCAGGGCAATGAAAACGAGTCAGTTTCTTTAGAAAAATAGACGGACTCAACCCGTTTTCAATGCCAGTGAGCGTATCTATTCGCCAAATAATCCAAAATTTGCCGTAAAATTTAAAAAATGCAAGTTGATAGCATTTACGCCTTCTCCTTGGGTTAGGTAGACAATTACTTTTCCAAACCCTTAAAAATAATGTTTGACTTTGTCATCTAAATTCAGAAATTCCGCGAAATTTTCGGTCTACGGTATTTATTCCAAAAAAGGTCTAGACACGAGATTAATCGCTTGAGGTCGATGAACGAAGCTCATGTTTCTTATACCGCTGATTTTAGTAATTCGATGCTTTGATCGAACGCGAGAGAGTTAGGGCAGGTGCTCATTGAGGTTGGGGAAAGAAGCTAAGCGATGCGCGATGGAAAATCTACGACCGCTGCGTTGATCGATGATAGTATATCAAATATAACTTTTCAAAATTATGTGCAAACATTTTTTCTTTTATTTAACAGACAAAAAATTACGAGGATACATTACACTTTTTAAAATATCATTTCGTAGTACAATTTCTAGGGAGGCGTGACGTCTCAAGCCTTTTGGAACTCAGGAACTTGGATGAAATTGTACCTTTGACGTTTTTTACTTTCCAAAATATAACAATTATTAATGTTTAATCTACTTGTCATCTTTATTGTATACATACTGTAAAAGGTGGTATGTGTGTGGCTACAGCAAATTAAATTTAAATTTAAATTAACTTAATCCCGGATGCTGCCATCACCTGCTGTACCCAATAACACACCAGGTGTGTTAGGTAGAGCAAACGAAACATTACATAGACAAAACAATGACTTTTTCCGGATTCGCAGCCCCTTTTAGATCTAAAAATAGATGAAGGAGGTACAACAGTAACATGTTGCTAGCCTATCGCCTAAAGGACACCAAAACCTATTTCTCGGTTGCGTCTTACGACGTTCACGTGAAAAATGGATGTGTTATTTTATTTCGACACCACATGGAAATATCTTTAGAAATATTTAGTATGTTGTGAAGACATGGTGGATAAGCGGCCTAACTTTCAACAAGCGATACGTAGCTATAAAGTTTGAGGAACAGTGTTTACTGTCAGCTAACATAGGGGAGTGAAGAATGGTTGAGGAAGCTTAGCCATGCGATAGTAGCCTTTATTGTAAAGGATTATACAAGTATGCCTAAAGGATCCAGTCAGAGAATAATTCAGTTTGCAAAAAGTTTATTTTTTAATCTTCTCGTCAGTTGAATCCGAAAACAAAGAGTTTGCGTCACAAGCTGCAAATCATTACTAAACACTTTTTACATAAAAATAAACGCTGCTTATTATTGACATACATACATTGAAGGCTATGTTTACTGCCGTGTGGTGTTGGGCTTAGAATCATATTATTATCTCTCCATTTCTTCCGTGGATGTCGTAAGATGCGTAATGCTGGCAGCTGGTTACTATTATACCTGCCAACATCAAACCTAAAACATACGCTAGAAGTGGCCACGAAATGCGAAATAGCCGCGTTTTTTCTACGTATCGTGTTCTCTGCCTACCCCATTTGGGAATACAGGGGTGATGTAAGTATGTGTATCTACTGGACTATAAAATAAACAGAGTGAATATAACCGGGTAAGGGTTGAACAAAATGAAAATTCCTTAGGAAGCGTTGTTTTTCTTAGACAATAAAGACATTCCAAACTGGTCTATAATATTGGAGTCTGAGTAAAATAAGATATTTAATTTTATACTTAAAACTTATAAAGTAAACGGCCTTGTGCTCAACACTGATCCAATACTTGACACTTGCAACCTTATGTCATAGTAAGACAGGTGACAGATGGGTGTCATCTATTGGGCGTTGAGGCGCCGAGCATTTTTTAATGTACTTTCACCTTCACTACCGTAAGGTTCACTTAAAAAAAAACGAATACACTAACGTCTTTATATCTAGATTGACTTGAAATATCGTGGCCCAATTCGTAGCACACCATCGGGAGCAACGCCTCTAACCACAGCCACCGTTGCGCGTAGCTCTCGATGATGGGTCACGTAATGTACTGAAACATGTCGAGCTAATCTCGATGTAAAGATGTGAGTATGTCTGTTTAATTCCAGCATGATATTTTGATTGCGATTTTACAGCTTTATGGGTGTAGAATCAATATTTCCGGGCGTTGGCAATCTTACTATAAAACATACATAAACACAATCCTGCTTGTGTTCCTGGGGCAGGTTAAACACACGAACAAAAACAACACTATTTAACGCCTCGCAGCCACTTCTAGCACAGGTTTAGGTTTGAAAATAGATAGAAGAGGTATATAACGGGTTGCTAGCTTGTCGCCTAAAGCATACCTACCAAAACCTATTTCCTTAGTTGCCTTTACGAAATCCATGGATGAAAATGGAGAAGTTTTATTCTCCAACACTGCACAGGATTAGAACTTACCCATAGCAAATAAATATAAAGATTGGCAATGTTTGACAACAAAGCTGAGGCCAGAACGTAAACAAAATTAAAAAATCATGTTACACTCTGTAACGTTAAGTAAGTCAATGAATACTTAACCACCTCTCTAGAAACTGTATTATGACTCAATTTCCCTATCTTCCGTGCAAATTTTACGATAACAAACTCAAGGCATTTCTTTTCTTACGTTTTTTGCACTTTGTTCAGGTACAGCCTCTGCGAAGAAGGCACGTTATTATTTCTGCTTAGTTTATTATTCCAGTATTACAATAAAGGCTAGAAAGTTACGAGATCGCTAGGAAAATCGTATTGAGTATTAGTTTGGTATCTTTTGGATTATTCTATCATACTTTATAGCGATAAAAATGGTATTTGGGCTAGCATCCTGTCCTGTCACTATTATACTTCTTTTTACAGTTTTTAAAACTAACATTGCCAAGTGTCATGACAAAACACTGTAATGGCGGTTACAGTGTTTTGTGGTAACATCAATAAATGAGCTTTTCGGGTCTATATCCATATAGACATGTTCAAATATTACTTAATTTGACAAACAAATGTACCAAAATCAACGAAAAACCCCAAAGCACTTTACACTGTAACTGTTCAAACAGAAGGTCTTGTTTTGACTAAACACTGTAACTAAACTAGATACAGTGTTTTGCCAAAACAATCTGGGCATTTTTAGGCGACCTCTATGGCAGCTGTCCCGAGTTACAGTGTTTTGCCGTGACAATTCTACATCATTTTTGAAGTGAGTGTCATGGTTGCAAGGTCAATTTTCGTTTTTTGCGTTTCCTGAAAAATCGACATTTTAAGGTTACAGTGTTTTGTCAGGACACGGCAGAAAAGTGGTCGCGGAACATTAAATGGACATGTTTTTGCTAACGACTTAACTTAGTGTTTATGTTAACGTTTGTATTTCGAGTACTAATTAAGTGTAGACTAATTATTCACAAATTTTATGAACATCTACAAGAGAAGGCACATAATGGAGTCCAATTTTGAAAGAAAGAAATAATATTTAATTGACGACTGCAGTTTAATAATATTATGTTTTGAAGTAACATATACCTTTCCCTTTTTTTGTATTTAGTATACCTACAGTCAACTCCACAGTTTAAAGAGACAGACATCGTGAAAAGTCAACGGCAAGCAAGTAACGGTAGGAAGTTACATCAATAATTTTACGCCAAAATAAGTATGTCCGAGAGTGCACCTTCTGTACATAGTACTATTACCTATTCTGTACCATCATTCACACATTAACATTTGGAATTAGTGCCAAATTAAAAAAGAGCAATCAGTTATTTTAAACATTTAAGTAAAACGTTCCTAAATAATTATAACAATTTGTAAACTCCAAAGCCTGAGGATTATATCAAAACATGCAACCAACAGGATAAGAAATGTAACATGTTTATAATTTATGTTTATGCAAGATCTCCGAGCCCTACGAGGGTTCAAGCTACATTTCGTTGAACTTCGGAACACACGAAAGTTATGTGTTGCTCATTAATATTATCCTTATTTAACAAAGCACCCGAAATGAGCTGAATTTCATTAACCTTGAGCGTGTAAAAGTTTAACAACTTTTATGACCGAAGTTGTGTTAAGCTTCTCTCTATTATCTAGCAAGAAGTGGAGCTTTTCGAAAAGTGCCGTTACAATTATTTCGGTGTCTGAGAAGAGGGTTTGGAATTCGAAAATATATTCTCTGTGTTTAGTTTATTGAAATAGGTTTAGGTGTTCAGGCAAATGGCTAGCAGCCTGTAACTGTTGTACTTTTTTCATGTATTTTTAGAAACTACTTTATTTTTCTATAAAAGGGATTCATGTAGGTACTTATTTGCCAGAATCTTCAGGTTAGATACGTAAGTGGATAATTCAACTAAAAAACATCATTCATTGTACGTAAAACATACAACCATACATGTAAGATAGATAAATTGATAGATAGATGAGAGACGGCTTAATAATAAATATACATTATGTATGCTTTAGCCTTAGGCGATAGGCTTACAACCTGTCACTATCATATTTCTATCATCCGTTTTTAAACCTAAAATTATGCAAAAACGTAAAATAGTCATGGTTTTGCCTATGACAGTGTGCCCATCGGAGCCCCATGAAGCCCATCGGAACATTTTTACAGGTAAATTACTTAACAAAATTCATTGGAATTTAACTCTTTCAATATTTCCAACTATCCATAATCTCTTTGAATCCAATAAGCCTTTGAAATAAAACGGATACCAACCGTATCGTATTTTAATATTAAATATTTCTCATTTTTGCCCGTTGCTTTTCCTATTATCCGATTTTAAACCGGCACGGATGAAGCAATATTTCACATTGCTTTTACGCAAAGTGGTTTGTGATCATATAGGTATTCAGCAAACGGAATACAAACGAGTAAAAGATTTTTGTGGACAGATATGACTAGTAACATTCATTTGTTATCGACATTTTTAAAGCAAAAAAGGTTTTAGAATAGACGCTACCCGTGTGGGGTCTAGAATAACACTTCTCCTTTTTTTCTGTGGAGGTAAGAGGCTAATAAGGAAATAGGTTTAGGTATGCTTTAGGCGTCAAGCTAGAAACCTGTCCCTATTCTACCTCTTGCATCTGTTTTCAAACCTAAAATTAAGCTAGAAGTGGCTGTGAAGCGGGAAATAGTCATAACCATGGCTTCGTCAGTCAAGTTTCGTGTGCTCTGCCTACTGCTTTTGGGGACATAGGCGTGAGTATATGTATGTGTGTATGTATGGATGTAATAGAGACGTTTCAGTTTGCGTCAGTAATTACCTTTTTATGTCACAAATGGGAAAGTAACGAGCCTCGTAAAACGTTATTTTTCTATGGAAATTCACGTGCTCTAGTTCAGATAGTAAATTTTTATTACATACATACATATTCCCACGCCCATATTCCCATGAGGGGTAGGCAGAGCACATGAATTCAAAAATCCAGTGCCACGTTTAGCAAATTCAGGGTAACCAGATAGTTAAACGTGATATTGCGGTGACAGGTTGCTAGCCTATCGCCCACAATACACTAACCCTTTCCCAGAGTCGACTCTTACGACACCCACGGGAAGAAAGGGGGAGGCGCTATTCTAACCCGGCACCACATTTTTATTGCCGTCTGAAATCACTGGTGAAGCTATATTTTATCACCTACTTGTAAAGTAAAGACGTTAAGTGAGAAAAATATCAGCGGGTGTTTTAATGAGAGGGACGACGAATAAAACTTGTAGTAACCCTAGCGCCACCTATTGTTTGGTAGTAGAACTTCATCAACGGTCAAAGTGTTCTACATCGCACTTGTGAAGCTTCGAAGGTGGGTTGTATATACAACTTCCACCTTTCTCTCTGAGGAATTTGGTCCCCAGGTATAACATCAAAAATTATTTACCCGTTATTCTGTCAAATCTGGCAACTGCAGTTTGTTTACTTTTTTTTTTAGTACCCAAACAGCCAGAGTATAGGATTCTAAAATAAGTTGTAGGTAATCTAATGTTTTAAACTTTCTTGTTCCTCATCCATATTTATCACCAAGCGGAACTTAATAATTTCATGTTTTCTTCATGGTTCCGTGAGATGTCGGGTTTAGAATAACACATCTCCATTTCTTTCATGGATGTCGTAAAAGGCGACGAAGGAAATAGGTTTAGGTAAGACTAGGCGACAGGCTAGAAACTTGTCAATATAAAACCTAAAAAAAAATGCTAGAAATAGTCACGAAAGGTTAAATAGACATGGTTTTGATTATGTAGCGTTTCGTACGCTCTGCCTACTCTATTTGGGAATATAGACGTGGTTTATGTTTGTATGTTGCTTCAGTGTGGTTTTAATTACCTCAACGTTTACCATGAATATCAATGAAGACAGAATTAGAAATAGCGTGATAAGGGAACAAGCTGGTGTGAAAGTAGACATAGTGACAAGGATTGAAAAAAGTATGCTTAGCTGGATTGGTCATATGGAGAGGATGGATGAAAGAAGATTGACTGAACATATTTATACGGGAAGTGTGAATGGGTGTGTTGGGAGGGGAAGACGGACGTTCCGTGACCAAATCGCGGACGTTTTAGAAACAGATCAGGTCAAGAGTACCCGAAGTCGACGAGCATGTATGAAGAGACTAATGAATGTGGATGAAGCAAAAGATGTATGCCAGGATCGTAGCAAGTGGAACAAAGTGGTCTCTGCCTACCCCTGTGGGAAAGAGGCGTGACTGTATGTATGTATGTATGTATGTACGTTTACCAGGTTCTACGTTCGCTGTAAGACTGTAACGCGACCGAAACGTTGTGGTATCAAATTTTTCAATGATAGTGCACACAGTTAGTTTGTAGATCTCTTTGGTGGTAAAGTGGTGCATTTACCTCCACTTCTCCAATATCTTGCCAATTTATATGCCGTAGATTGTAAAAAAAAAAACAAGTCCATCTATAGGTATATCGTTGTGCCTGATTGCCCTGATCTTTCAATATCCAGGGAATTCATGACCTGATGAGGTTTTTTCTATTTGTACTTCATGTCTGGTATAAATTCTATTTGGGGACGTGATCCGGCTGCGATCCGGTCAGGGTTCGGTTCCCGGGGGAGCCACTTTTGGTAACCTTTGTTTTGGGATAATTTATTTTGTTAGTAATGGATTTTCGGATTTTACAAATTCTGGGACTGAGTTTAGGGGGCGTGATTGCTGTGAGGGTGTTTTTTGGCGAGAATATCTAGACAAAATACTTGACGCCATACTTGTTTTTTTTTATTACGAATCGTCGGGCAAAGGAGTCACGTGGCCAGTGTCTTGGGAAAGATGTCAGAATCATTTTTTGATGATGTACCTTCTACAATAGGTAGTAGTAGTAGTAGGTGGGGTAGGTAGGTTTACGTATTATTTAAGAAAGAATTTTTTTTCTGCGTGTAGTGATAATAATGTGTAATAAACTTGATAAAGATGACTTAAAATTATTCAAGTGGTACCTACGTAGTTCAGATAAATTGACTAAAAGACTGAATAAATAGTCCATCAGTTGGATTATTGATAATTATTTTAATCCTAGAAAACACGATTGTACAATGCCTCGACGTCCACAAGCTCACATTCTGGAAGTTTGATGATCTTACCCTTGTCGATTTCTAATCAAATCACAGACATACAAAAAAGTCGGTTAATTTGTCATAATATTATAAACGGATAAAATAGAATGGTCAAAGTCATCATCCTTATTAGGGTTATTAAAATCAACAAAATGTATTGCTTTCTTCGTACCGGATGAGTAGAGCGAGGTACAAAATCAATTCTTAATCATAATTTGAACATCTATTTTTCAAATACTTGATGGTTTTCTCCTAATTTCAAAGCAGGTGTTAAAAAAAGACAATTGAAAGCACATGGATTCAACGGACAAAATCTATTGCCTTAGTCTTGCGTACATACCAACCTGGAGACGAAAATTAACGAACTTTCTAATGACAACACAAACACCGAGGTGAGCTTAAACTTCCACTCGATATTTACATAAAACGGCACCGCTTATTAACTAACAAATACTTACGTATGGATCATCCCAAAGCACTCACACACACACAAAGCACAGCACAGTTCACCACACACTATCAACGAACAGGGGTGAACTCATTTTTGGATTAAAAACTCGGTGATTGTTCGGTGGAAGCGACGCACTGTCGCCGGAGGTGAGGTTTGACTGAGCCGGGGTAGTCTGGGGTGTGCGGGGGCAGGCGCCGCGCAGGCGGCCGAACGCCCCGGTTCACCCTCTATCGGAACTTTATTTTTTCCCTCCGATCGCCACTCGAATCTTTGCTGATTCTGAGTATACTTAAAAGTAGAAAAGTGCAATTAACGGTGGTGGATGCTCGTTTAGAACACACTTGGCTGATTGCGTTTGGGAATCGGTCGATCTGTTTTCGGGTAAGCTAAGTATAATACAGGCAGGAGCAGGAACGGTTCAGTGAGTTCAGGATGTGTTTTGCTCAGATGAAAATATGATAATAACAAGACGCGTTTATACTCTGGTGTGGGGTCGAGTTTGAAATAACACCTTTCTAACAGGTTAAAGTATAGTTTTAGATAACAGGATAGCAACCTGTCACTAATAAACGTCATAATTAAAAACCTGAAAAAATTGTTCGAAGTAGATACGAAACTTTAAGTAGTAATGGTTTTGAATATGTAGCGCTTCGTGTGCTCTGCCTACCCCATTTGGGAGAAAAGGCGTGATGTAGGTATTACAGTCAAGGAAATTCATGCCTGTGCCACTTTGAACCTTTTCATAATGAGTTTCATTTGCTTTGAGTTGTAAATAGTATGGTATGTCACAGTGACATTTTTCTTGTAAAAAGGTACAAAATCGCACAGTTATGAAATTCTTTGACTGTACCTATCGTACTATCGCACTTTGACACCGGTACCTATTATAAATGCGAATTTTTATTGAACATTAAACTACCGTGAGACTCACTAATGTTGAAAATTTTACGGATAACTCACGTTTATTAACGAAATTTTATCTTTGTGGCGGAATCAATTAACTATGATTTTTAGTATGGAGGAATTTGACACCCCCGACTTTCCGGAAATATATTGATCCCGTGGCACAAATTGAAGTTTAACGAATTGAAAACAAAAACTCTTGGTCTATGATGGTATGGGATAGAGTTGATGAAGACCCCAAACACTGCAGTATGGGTAGCTGTTAGGTACATCGTAATTTAAATTCTGAAGTAGGTAGAAGTAGGTACACATTTGTCTTAACCTGCGATATAAAGGGGACCAATGTCTTGCGACTAGTGTCGCCAGCGACGTCGGCTGAAGTGGCGCGACGTTGCACGACTTCAGTCATAGCCCTTACGAAAGTAAATTGAAAAAAGGGTTACAAAAGAGCACCTAAGAGTTAATTTGAATCTTAAAGGTCACACATTTCTAACTAAATCCAAGGTTGCGACCAAAAAAACATTATAAAAATCAGTAGATTATTACAATTAATATCACATCTTCTGTCTGGAATTGCAAGTGAAATCATCATGATGATCACTTACCATTTTGTATTAAACAACCGAAGAGTCAAGAATTATTTTTATGGTTTTTTAAAACCGTGAAATCGTTCTGAACGAGACGTAAAATAAATTCAGTGACAAGCGACGTTTTTACCCAAAAAAACCAGCAATCGGAGCGGCGAAATAAAAAAACTGAGGTTTTTAGAACAACTAAAATCACACCGCGTCGTTTTTTGCGGACTGGGTGAATCACGCAAAAAGATGCTAACGAACTGTGAATCCTAAGCCGAGGACTCACTGGCCTAAAAGGCAAAATTAGAAAAATAAATATTTTATTTATGCCGTGTGCGTTTTATGTAGGCCGTATAAGGCTTTTTTGCACGTCTTTTGGGTCGACAAGTATAATCCAAAGTTACAAGTCGTCTAACTCGCGCCCTGTGTGGTGTCGGAATAGAATAACACCTCTCCATTTCTTCCGTGGATGTCGTAAGAGGCGACTAAGGAATATTCAGGTTAAGGTATATTTTAGGCGACATGCTAGCAACCTATCACTATTACACATTATGTATGTATCTATTTCCAAAATGGAGAAAATTTATGAATGAATAAGTAAATAGCCATATTTTCTCCGACGGAAATATTCCGTATATATCATCAAAGCTAAGCAGCGATGTGTGTTCAATTCATAATTCCAAATATTCAAACGAATCAAATATCTAGAAGCAACCGAAATGTTTGGTGGAAGGTACACAGTAATATTTTAGGTTTTCAATACAGTTAATTCTCAGAGCGAATGGTAAATCGGGAATAGCGGTACTCATGTTTGGAGTGCATTAAATGTATCAATGCCCATGATGCAGAGTTAGCGGGATATAGTTTAGCTAATATTCTCTGAAACTATGTATATCTGACCAATATAGTAAGCCGAAATTCTGCATTTGATTTCATAAAAAAATATCATTATCAATTTTTAGAATAGTAATGTAGCCAAGACCAATGTATAATCAAACAGGCATGTTGATGCACTGACATTTTTGAAGTCGTTAGAATGTTTTGTTTCTATTATGACATTTAAACAGGTACATTATTGTGTTTGGAATAATGTAACTCCTGTCAATCCTTTTACTAAATTTTAGTCCTTTTAGTGTTCTATAAATAATAATTATTGTAATGTAGTCAAAACCAAATACCTATTAAAATGGTAAGAACCAGTAGTGACTATAGTAAAATTTGAGGGTTTGAATAACTTTATTTAACAAGTGACAATCCAGCCTAATAACCTAAAATATACTAAAAGTGAAATACGGGAAATAATCACGGTTTGGTCTTTGTAATACGACTTGTGCTCTTTCAACCCCGTTTCAAAGGAATATTCGACACATCAGTCATTATTGTTTCTTTCTATTCGGGTTTCTGCACAATTTTTTAAAGACAGCTGCGAAAATATTGTGCAGAATCACGACTAGGAAGAAACAATAATGGCATACATAAAATCACGCTTGTATTCCCAAACGGGGTAGGCAGAGCACACGAAACGCTACATAGGCAAAACTATGACTATTTCACGTTTTATGGCCACTTCTAGCATTATATTTTTTAGGTTTTTAAGTGGCAGGTACAATAGTGACAGGTTGCTAGCTTGTCGCCCAAAGTATACCTTAACCTATGTCCTTAGTCGCCTCTTACGACATCCACGGACCTTCACGGATATTCTAAACCCGACACCTCACGGGTAATAATGGCATAAGTGTAGAGCACATAATTGTAAAACTGTTGTGTCTTTACGCGGAGCGCACAGTCAAGCTAAAATAAAAAAATCCTAAAATCATCAAGGTGCGGACCACGAGTCCGTAGATGAAAAATTTGTTAAAAAAAAAATGGCATAAGTGTCGAATAATCCGTTTTAAAACAGGCGTGATATTAAAACACATGTAATTTAATTCTAGAAACATAGCAGACAAAACTGTCAACAACAAGTATCAAGACATCTTCAGCCCTGGGTGTGTCGCATTTTCGTCAGAATATAATGCCCAGCCGCCAGTACTCGATCCCCCCTCCCTAATGAGTGATAAATATTTATGTCGTCGCCGTGGCATGGCCAAAGGAATTCCGTCAAAATCCTACTTACCTAGAAAAGAAACGAATATCGGAGACAACGTGGAGAGGACTGTGTTTAATGTATTAAATAAATGTTACGAGATAACTCCACTTTACTTATTTTTCGTTACACGTCAAAGGCAAGCTCTTAGGATAAACCAGGTTTTTTTTCTATTCTTCATTTCACTCTAGTTTGGACTTGGGATCGTATAAAATACAATGTCAATAAATTACAGCGTGTGGAATTATTCAGAATAAATTCGTACTTATTTTCATAATCAGTTTTTCATATACTTATAAAAATATAGGTGACTATTTCAAAACAAAATATTGTTATTGTTTGATTAAGTCGACGTCACACACACACACAGAGAGAGAGAGAGAGAGAGAGAGAAACACAACAATCTACACTCACCACAAACACACACAGGCACACACACATACATACACAGAGAGAGAGACAGAGAGATAGAAAGATTGACGTTTACATCTCTCTTTTTCCGTCAGGAATTTAAAAATCTCGCCTAGTTTAATATTATAATTTCAATACGTTGCTAAAATCATAAAAAGATCGCACGAAACCAAACAATATAAGGGCGTAATAGAAAAAAAAAACAATTATACTTGTTAATCCTTAAAGAATACATCTTCGGGAACCGAAACCATACCTCGCCAAAATTTAATTAAACAGAGATGTAAACATAATCACGCTCACACCGCCGGCTTAATATATTCCGTGGTGCCTTCAATTATGAAAATTAATACAGTAGTGCGTATCCATTAGTAATATTAATGACAGCGACACTTGGCATTGAGTAACAAGATACGGAAATTATGAGTCCCTTATAAAGCTGTGTTCATACGAGGTTCAGATGTTGTGACAGTTACTTAGGCTAGTTTTAAAAAATCTGGTTCCCAAACCACTTTTTAGTATAAGTTATTTATAAGCTTTATTGTTATTTACCTACTTAAATGTAACTTACATCTGTTAATATTCTTTGGGTTTATTTGTAAACGCAAATGCTTGCTTTTGATTTATTAAGTTTCTCAAAAAAAGTCGGTTTATAAAAAAAATATATCATAATTTGGAAAAAAACCAGTCTCTGAATCACGTGGGTTCTCGACAAAAGGTTTGAAAAGTACTCACCGATTCTTCGTACGAAATTAAATGATTCCATTTCGTGACTCCATACTACGTAAAAGGTATGAAAAAAGTGACGAATTAGTTTTTTTTACAACTTTTGTTGTCGATCTTTAGTAACTAAAACTAAAAACTATTTTACTTCTTTAAGGATTCTGTAACCATGCCCTCTCCTCCTCCTGCTCTCCCTGTCCTCTGACGCATGCCCGTGCAACCACAGCGCATGGAATAGCGCACGCGCTGAAACTAGCCCGGCCACAGCGCATGCCGCCAGCACACACAGATCCATCCTCGATGGGTTGGTGTGCAAAATTTCGTGCATTTTATAAAGAAAATGGCCAAAGATATTTTTTTTTTTTTGGAATTTTTCTAAGATTATCAAAAATATAATGTGGTACAACAAGCACAAAGGCTATACAAACAAAGTAAAAAGAAACGACGCAATATATCATTAATTTATAATTAACTAGCTTTCCGCCCGCGGCTTCACCTGCGTGGAATTCGGTTATGTTGCGGTATAAAGCACAGCAAATTTACATATTTATATTCGATTTTTTACACCCTTGGTTACATTATTGACGATTACTATTACCAAGGATTTCCAATTTTTTTCAAAATGAAACGTAGAATTCGGAAGAATGTAGCATTCTATAGCCTAATAAAGTAAGGTTAATTAAGGTAAGAATCTCGGAATTTCGAGATACCCGGCTGGAAGTTCTGTAAATACTTGCATATTGAGGCCCTAAAAGTTGTCTCAAAACCTACATATTCTAGGGTGTGAGCGACTATTAAATTTCAAGGTCAAAAGTCACAAAAATCGGTTTTTTGTGTTTCTTTTGTAAATATCTCATTTCCTATGGGTTTTTGCTATTTGTGTTTCTTATTAATATTGTAGAATACAAAATTCTCTACAAATTTTGCGTCTAAATTTTTTTTATACGGTGAACCGTTTTCGAGATATAGGTCGGAGAGCGCGCGGTCACAGCATCACTTAAGGCCTTGGGTACTTCGATGGCCAAAACGACACAGATATTGTAAAACTTCAAAATGCTGCAGAAGTAAATGGTCGGGGGCACGGTCGTGCCCCCACCAAGTCGAGCGCGAAGCAAGCACTGCCGTACCATTCTTTACTGGATCCATTTCGCCGCGTTTTCAGGCACCTATTTGAGCACTTCTGGATAAGACCAGAACGCTAAAATTTTTGTCATCTAGTAAGCTATAATTACATACTTAAAATCAAAAATTTCAAGTCAGCAGGTCATTTAGTTCCGAAGTTAAACGAAAGCAAAGTTTCGCATTTTCGACACTCAGTCACTCATGATCATCAAAATAGAACTAGTACCTACTTCCCATAAACTCACAAAGCTGAAATTTAGTACAGAATTAGGGATTAATGACTACATAAAGGGTAAAATATATAAACTGGGATAATTGAAGATCTGGAGTACTACCTGGTGACCCTGATTAGAAAGCACTAGAGCCCAACCAAACTACTGTTGAAATCGACATACCTCCTTTACAAAAAATATTCAACTTAGTGGGTCACCTCATTTTACGTCAAAAATCGAAAACCAGCTGGTCTGGTACATAGAAAAAAATTGCTAAAATCCTGCGTAGCAGGGACACATCTTCTAATTTACGCCAAAAAACGAAGACAGTCAGCAGCCAACCCAAAGCCACATTGATTTTATTAATCAAATATTTATAATCATTGATCTATCGATAGTTTATCAAGTATATAATGGCGCGTTTCCGATCGGAGACCGGTCGACCTAAAGTGATGTTATGACCGCGCGCTCTCCGCCCTCTATCTCGAAATCGGTTCACCGTATAAAAAAAAAAAAATACAAAACTTGTAGAGAATTTTGTATTCTACAATATCGATAAGGAACACAAAGAGCAAAAACCCATAGGAAATGAGATATTTACAAAAGAAGCACAAAAAACCGATTTTTGTGACTTTTGACCTTGAAATTTAATAGTCGCTCACACCCTAGAATATGTAGGTTTTGAGACAACTTTTAGGGCCTCAATATGCAAATATTTACAAAACTTCCAGCTGGGTATCTCGAATTCCGAGGTGATTTCCTAACCTTATTAGACTATCTAGTAGTGATTTTTCCAAGAACATCATAATATTGTTACGACGAAAAAGAGTGCCTCTGGAACTGAAGATAACTTCGAATCTTCACACAAGATGAACATAAAAGGGCACTGGGGTAGACATAGCATGCATGCGCCTAATTGCACAGCGTTTGACGCAAGAGGAATTGAAAGTTGAAACGCAAGATAATTATGAAAACGCACTGCTGAAGCGCAATGGTGTGGTCATAGATTATTGGTTGCAAGTGTTATCCTTAAAAATAACTTAAAATTTTACACGTGTCGTGTAGACACGCTTCTTTAGTGAAATATTTTTAATATCTACTTTTCGTTTATTATCATTACTATTACTCTAATGGCCGACTCATTACTCTAATGCTATGAAGCATTCTTTTCATTTTACGTATTTCATTGCTAGGTCATGTCCAAGATGGAGTCTTACAACACTCTGTCCACTTTGAACTTCGTCTTAAAATTATTTTGTTTGCATAATATTACATACAACAACAAATTCATCGAGAAACCCTGGCCCTTTTGTAAAATGATTGCACTGCTCGTTGTAAGTGGTGTTTTCCTCGGATACAATTTATTCACACATTTTAAATCTTATTTCTTCTTCGAATCAAGTCCCTCTGTGGTGGTCACGGATGCCGCCCTTTCAAGCTTAGGGTACTTTCAGTATTTAGTTGACATGTACTGTGTCTACGTCTATAGTGAGAAAATGTGTGTGTATTATGACGTTTACGATCAAATAGATACAGTCATTAACATGAAGTATTACAAAGAAGTTAAGCAAGGACAGATTTTTTTTATTGCGTTTTTTCTGTCTTCTCTTGTTATTGCTTTTGGAGAATATAGCGTATGGGCCACGCAGTATGGTTGGCTTTATCCTTTATTTTATGCTGCCAACTTTTTTTTGGACATAGTAAGAATCCTTACAATTATGGATATAAACTCACAAACTTTGCATCTTAAATATCGACTGATAACAGTAGTTGATAAAATTAAAGAGCTTGCGTCATTTACTGATGATGGATTACACTGCATCAAGACAGTGAAAAGGAAACCACTTCAAAGAGTTTGGAGCAGAGATGACGTTGGTCCGCTTGTATTTAAATGTACCAGAGATGTCGGGAAACTGAACAGCTACTATCTGCTTCTCTATGATCAGACAAAGTTTTTGAACTCATTTTTCGGATTAAGGGTAAAGTTTTGTTTTTAATCAAAAGAAAAATAGATTATAGCTGTATCGGAGATTATAGATCTTTATTATTTTCAGATGCTTCTTCATTGCCTCTACACGCTTATCGAAGTCATCACGTGCATTAATATAGTCGCCAGGTATCTCAGCGGTACTTCCGTAAGCACAAAATAGTACAAGTACTTATTTTGATAACTAAACCCAGTAACGAAATCTGACAGTCGTTTACTTTCAACCAGATACTGTTTATCACGTTGGCGCCGGTTATTGCGAGTGTGATGCGGTGTTTCAATTACATTGCTGCTATGTGCAGTTTGATCTATCATTGCGACAGCTGCTGCCACCAGTGTACTAATATCGTTGACGTTGTTGATAAAGTCCTTGTCAACAAAAGAACTTGTAAGTATAACGAATACTGTTAGATCTGCAAAACTCTCAATGGACTAGAGTCAATGACATTTGACTTTCTGAAGGTTTGAATCATTCCTATTTTGTATTGCAATAAAAGAAGAAATGAGCCAGTACCTAGCACATTCTTGACCGGTGGTCGTAAAATGAGCAGAAATTTCGGTGCAGCATTGTTGAATAAAATACGTTTGTATGTCTTATTCTAGCTGAAATAAGAGTTAAGAGCGTTAATAACTAGCCCTAATTGACCATCTCTCCAAAAAAACATTGAAGAATATACTTTTTTTTATGCGGTATTAAAAGTGCCATAAAATTTACGATCATTGATCATGACGACTTTAATTTGACTTTTGCTACTGAAAAGAGATTGAGGGGTTTTGGTTTTATAATACTATCTAACCAACTGAATCCTAATCCGCCTTAGAACCTATTTACAGTGAACGTTATAGTGACATTGCATTGCTCGACAAAGGAAACTTTTATAACGTTTATTGTGACAACGTTCTGCGGCGGGTCAAGGGAGGGAGGGATCAAGTGGTCCGACTGTAATTGGTTATCTAAAAATGTATGTCTGTTTTGTAATTTTTGATAATGAATACCAAAAGCATGAATCCAAAGATACATTGCAACATTTGTCGGGCGACATGTCGAACGATGTCCGTCGACGTGGCGCTACATCGCTCGACAATTCGCCTAATGTATCTTTGGCTTGACACGCAATAATGAATTCAACCATATTGCTTTTTTCTGGTCCTACGTAACTTTTTACAGCTGCTTCAGTCTCTTCATCTTTAACTACCCTTCGGGACCTGGTATCCTCAAGGCCGCTGCGGTTCCACGCTGCTGGCTTCTTCAAACTTGACTCTGCGCTGCTACTGTCCACTGCTTCTGTAGTCATCACTTATGCTGTCGTTATTGTTCAAAATACTTAATAGAAGCCAGTGTTTCGTTGAGGAAATTATGTGGAGTGAAATATAATTCCGTTATGGTAGCAATTATTAAATATATCAATTAACTTAAGATGAGATAGAAATTGTATGAATTAAAATGTACTAATGAATTTCTACAGTATTATTTTACTTTATGTTATCTTATACCCATGGTTCCGTACGCAAATTGTAAAAACGGATCTCAATTACTTGTGTTGTATAGGATTTAGAATAAGGGGTACTGGATGTTTTATTTGTATTACTAAAACTCCGCTATCCAACCATCTGTAGGCCACCTGGCTGTATCTCACGAACCATGATACGCAGTTGAAGTTTTCACAGTTACTTAATATGGTTCTGTTGCGGCTGTTATAATTATAACTAAAAATAAAACAAACTTTAAGAGGTTGTCATACAAGAAACATAATTATATTCTATGGGTTCAACAGTCATGCAGCGCATTTATTTGAACTTATGCGAGGGAGATCGAGTTTTTTTTTTAACTGGGAGATTTTGGTATTAAATAAGAGTCCGATTGCTTTGTGGTCATCATCATCACTCATGTTAAATATTTATTGTAGTATTCTAAAATACTAAGTTAATTACAAACGCTATAGTTAAAAGAACATGACATCAAGTTACTAATCGAAAGATCAAATTAGTGAATGATACAAAATCAACAAGCTAGTTAAGCATAACAAAAACAGTTTTATCGTTGTCCCTGATCATCCCTATAAGTACTCAAAAGAATTATTATTTTTGTGTTTGAAGATATTATTTGATGTACTCGTAATATTAGTAATTGCTTCCGCTAACGCCCACAAACTCCATTAACTAAATAAGTATTATTATTTTAATCGTCTTATAAATTAAATTGTAAAAATTGAACGCAAACATGCAATATCAAAGGGGTTCGTCAGTACATCTTGAGCTTCGAAAGCAAAAGCATGGAGTCATACGAATCTTTAAGAACTGTTAACTTTTTCTTAAAAATATTTACCTTACAAAATATCAGTTATGAAGAAATATTCTTCATTAATCCTTGGCCAACTTTCAAAGTGATCATCATGTTGATAACGTTTGGCTCTTTATCCAGTTACAACTTATACCTCCATTACACAAGTTCGCATTTCACTTTGGCCAGTCCTTCCGTCGTTTTAACAGACACAGTGCGCGCCTCGCTGGGATTCATCGAATACTTCATCGACTTGTATTTTGTGTTCAAGTACAGTTGTAGGATGTGTGATTACTATAACATCTACGAACGAATAGACAAGACCGTAACCATGATATACTTTAAGCAGATCAGACAATCCGTAATTTTTTCTACTGCAATATTTATGCTATCTTGGTTGTTGGCTTCTTTGGGAGAGTATCTTGTATGGGGAACCATGATTGGTTGGCTGTCATCCACAACTTATGTTACCACGTACTTCATGTTTCTCGTTAGATTACTCACAGTGATAGATTTAAACTCGCATAGTCTTCAAATAAAGTATCGGCTAAAAACGATGACTGATAAAGTTGAGGCGTTTGCTTTATTTGCCGATGATTCGAGGAACTGCTTGAAGACTGCTTGGAGAACCAATGAGAATCTCGATGAGGCGAAAGATCCGACTTTGGTGATGAAATGTCGAAATAATGTTGCTAAGCTGAATAGCTATTATTTGCTGCTGAGTGACCAAGTGGCCTGTTTGAACAAGTTCTTTGGAGTCAGGGTAAGTTGGTTTTATGTACAAAATAAAATTAGGTTATGGGTTTCGTGCCTCTAACAGACAAGAGGAACATTTAAGGGATTACTCCGTCTATCTGTAGATCAAGATCCTTTTTCTCGAGAACACAGGTGAAGGAAGTCTGCCATCAATAAAAATATTAAGAAAGTTAAACCTTCAAGTTTCGCAATCTTTACATATTATATGCATTTAAGTCGCCCTTATATTGTATTTTTTGAAAATTTGTATTGGCATCTGAAAAAAATACTTTTGCTGCCACCATCGTATTTGTGTAAGTGAACAACGGCAACTTGGCAGATATTTTTACATTTGAATCTGACAGCGTTTATGTTTGTATCTTTCAGATGCTATATTACTGCCTGTACACACTGGTGGAAATGATCACATTTGTCAACATTACCGCAAGATTATTCAGCAGATCCACGGTAACTACTTACTGCCGTTTTCAATCGACGGTTTAGCTTACTAAAGATGGCAAAATGACAGCAAAATTTTGGGCGTTATAATAATATCTCCAGTAAACTAAACTGCTGGCAGATAGATTATTGGGATGCGGCGTTACATTAATTTGAAAAAAATCAGCATAAACTATCAGACCAATTGATTCCTGGCCTACCATAGAACCTATTTACTGACAGCAGACGTTGTCGCGACATTATTACATTGCTTGACAAATAAAAACTATAATTATGATATTTATTATGATAACGTTAAACAATTGGTTAGAAATCAATTGGTCCGACCGAATTTAGCATTCTTCCTTCTTTTACGAATTAAAAATATAGTCTCTATCAGAACATTACTATGGATGACCAGTTACCCTTAACCTGACCTTTTTCTAACACATCCCCAATTTGGTCAAGGAAAGTCCGTCTAAGCCTTCGCCTCTCAACACACCCATTCACACTCTCCGTATAAATCTGTTCAGTAAATATTCTTTCATACTTCCTCTCTACATGACCGAACTAACTAAGCATATTTTCTTGCATCCTAGTCACTAAATCTACTTTCACACTAGCTTGTTCCCTTATATTACACGAAGTATTTTTTTATCTTTCAGCGATACACCTTCTATAAATCTTTATGCTTTATTTTCTCCGGCATTTAATCTATTTTTAGTATGTGCTTACCATGCCCAACTTTCGCTAGCATTCATTAATGTTAGGACAAACTCTCTTTTGTGGACACCCAGACGCGCCATAAAATTCAACGGAAAATTCAACTTTTTACCTACAGAAGCTGTTTACTAACTACCTACCGCTTTCAACAAGCCTCCTTCGTTTCTTGAACTGCATAGCCGTCTTTGTCAGCCTGGTCTACCACTGTGAAACATGCTACCAGGAATGCGGAGTTGTCATTGACGCAGTCGATAAAGTACTTGTCAACAATGATCTTGGTGCGTATTATAATGAGAATAACAACATTACTTTACTTAGGATCAGGGATCGAATACCGGTATTATTTTCATACATTTATACCGGTATTTAATTACGGTATCTCAGTTGTTTTTGTATATTATTGCATTTTTTTCATTTCATGTCGTAGTTTCGCAGGCTTACCTAAATACTATCTAGGAATACCCAGCTAAAATTCCGAATTAAAGGAGATATTTTAGTTTTTATTAATACCGGTAACGATCCCTGCTTAGGATATCAAACATGCATACAACACCTGGACCATAATAATATTATCCGTACCAATATACATAGAAACGTGAAATTTGTTTGTTTGTTTGTCCGTCTTTCACAGCTAAACGGAGCGATGGATTAACGTGATTTTTTAGGTAGAGATAGTTTAGGGCATGGAGAGTGACATAGGCTACTTTTTAGGGTTCCGTATCCAAAGGGTAAAAACGGGACCCTATTACTGAGACTTCGCTGTCTGTCTGTCCGTCTGTCTGTCCGTCTGTCACCAGGCTGTATCTCAAGAACCGTAAGAGCTAGAGAGTTGAAATTTTCACAGATGATGTGTATTTCTGTTGCCACTGTAACAAAAAATACTAAAATCAAAATAATAATAATAATTAAGGGGGCTCCCATAGAAAAAATGTGTTTTTTTTTTTGCTGTTTTAGGTCTATTTAAATAACTGTAACAGGTAAATACTTAAAATGCTCACAGAATATTTAATTAAATATTTTCTTTAAAAAAAATAATTAAATTTAAATAAAATTAGTATTTAAGGGGGGCTCCCATAGCAAAAACGTGTTTTTTTTTGCTGTTTTGGGTCTATTTAAATAACTGTGACAGGTAAATACTTGCAATGCTCACAGACTATTTAATTAAATATTTACTTTCAAAGCAAATAATTAATTTTAAATAAAATTAGTATTTAAGGGGCGCTCCCATAGAAAAAACGTGATTTTTTTTGCTGTTTTGGCTCTATTTAAATAACTGTAACAGGTAAATATTCGAAATGCTCACAGAATATTTAATTAAATATCTAATTTAAAAGTAAATAATTAAATTTAAATTAAATTAGTATTTAAGGGAGGTCCCATACAAAAAAAAACGTGATTTTTTTGGTACGGAACCTTTCGTGCGCGAGCCCGACTCGCACTTGGCAGATTTTATTGTCTCTTCAAAACCCCCCATTTGAGGGGTGGAAGTTTTCAATGTAGAAAGCTATAAATTGGTATGTGTGCTATCTCTTCTGTGATACCCCGAATTTAACGCGAGCGGATCCGCGGGCAAAAAGGCTAAAGCTAGTAATGTATAGTTTTCACATCGGTCTTAAGAAAGAGACAATTGCATAAATAGGAGACAGAGAGACATTGTCTTACAAAGTCGATGTTTGCCGAGGAGGCCGATGACCAAACTATACCTAATGGCCGGGCACTGCACAAACATAATCACGTCTGTATTCTCAAACGGGGTAAATGTTACATAGAAAAACCGGCCAAGTGCGAGTCGGACTCCCGCACTGAGGGTTCCGTACAAACCGATTACAACGCCATCTAGTGACAGATTTTCGAACTAATGATAAATTTTAATTTTATTATTAAAAAAAAAACTACTTAGTAGATATTGTTCAAACCAATTTTCGTTGATAGTTTTTATGGTAATGTACATTATATATTTTTTTTAGATTTATCACTCTTATATTTTAGAAGTTAGAGGGGGGGGGACACAACTTTTTCAACTTTGGAAGCGTCTGTCGCGTAAACTATTCACTTTAGAAAAGTATGATGTTAGAAACCTCAATATCATTTTTGAAGAGCTATCCATAGATACCCCACACGTATGGGTTTGATGAAAAATTTTTTTTTTAGTTTCAGTTCCATGTATGGGGAACCCTAAAAAATTATTGCTTTTTTTTAAATTTTATGTCACAATCTTAATGCGGTTCACAAAACACATCTACTCACCAAGTTTTATTAGTATAGTCCTTATAGTTTCGGAAAAAAGTGGCTGTGACATACGGACGGACGGACGGACGGACAGACAGACAGACAGACAGACAGACATGACGAATCTATAAGGGTTCCGTTTTTTTGCCATTTGGCTACGGAACCCTAAAAATATGGATATTGCATGTTTTCTAGCCACTTCTCGAATAATTTTTGGTTTTAAGTTAAGAATAATATTTCCTCAGTCGCAACGGGAAGACACGTTTTTCTAAACTCGACGACACAGCGATAAACACTAGTCCGCTTTTTTTTTCAGATGAAGAGCTCCGCCGGTCTCTTACGACTCTCCGACGCATGGTCTACTCCCGTCCCTTGAGGTTCCACGCTGCTGGCTTCTTCAAGATCGACTCCACACTCCTGCTCTCCACTGCCTCTGTAGTTATCACTTATGCTGTTGTCATTGTTCAAACCGTACCCTAAGCTAAACGTTTAGAAGAATGTGCAAGTATAAAAGGTCATTTATACCGGTCAGTATGGGACAGTGTGAAACTATAAGACATACGAAGATCACTGTTCTTAGGAACAATTTCATCGATTTTAAAAATAAGAAAAACCGCGTTCACACATTTAAAAAATCTGTACACAACTTGGGAAACAAAACCGATTGTTTTGAAAAAATAAATGTACACTGTTTCTATTTAAATAACGATTGTGTAGGTTTTACGTAAGCAGTAAATATCTCTATGAAACATGATGTCAAAAATGCATACATTTTTTGGTAGATTGTGACTAAAGTTTCTAAATAATCTAATAAACCTTCGTGCGCGGGTCTGACCCACACGAGACCAGTTTTTATTATTCCATATTTTAAAGAATCCATATAATGATCAAGACGACTTTTATAAATCTTTACCTCAGAGGATCAGTGGAGCAAAACTTATTTTTTAACATTTCCTAGAAGATTTCTTAACGTTTTTTATAAGTAGACTTCAAAAATTCGTCGAATTCACGATCAAAGAGGCTAGGGCTCTGCGGCTGACAAGTTTTTTCAATATACTCTTCAAAGGTTGTTGATCTTAAAAATCCATGATTTTTGTTTACTAGATTATACCGATTACCAACAGACAAAATCATAACATCGGTTGGTTAATCGTCTCATTGTTAACAAGTCTGGTATTTTTTGTAAGTTGCATAAATAATAAACGTACAGTATAATATTATTTATATGGTTTATATTTCACTTCTTTTGCTATGAAAGTTTGTATTTTTATGCGCACCATTAAATCGGTTTTGATAAAAAAAATTTTTTTTACTTATATTTCAATATTTTTAACAGGTGTTTGACACGTACGTACTTATTGCAAAGTATAAAACCAGCCATGTGCAACTCAAAAAAAAATACAATCCACTCTATAAAATGTCCCAATGAAAAACTTTATTCAGCATCTCATTTAATTTTTAAGAAAAGGAAAGATAGCCAAGAATGACTCTTCAACTTTTTCTTTACAAACACTAACTTCTAGTCCACTTTTTACGCATTGAAGAAATGCTTCTGGCGGAATGTTGACGACTCCTTGAAAATAGTGCAAGGCGTCACTCGCCACATTCGGACGGGCTTGGGTGACGTTGAATAACATGGCGGCGCATGCAAAGACGCCGATAATTGTCTGAAAGTTGACATTGGTTTTTAGTAAAGTTACACAAAAAGAAATTAGAGCAACACACGCACCAAAGACTATTTCATAGAAGTAAAGTCAATCAATTGTTTATGGTGGGTTACCATCATACTCATAAAACCTATTTCCAGTTTATAGAGACGCCGCATGTTTGGTTTGACTGTACTAAATACAAATAATATATTATACAAAAATTATAAAAATTTGACTGACTGATAATTAACGCAGGGCCTATACTAAATAGAGTTAGAAACTTGGAATTATGCACAGAGGTTCGTTTTATAACGTCGGAGAGCACTAAGGAAGGATTTTTAAAAAATCACCCCCTATTCTCTATTGGGTTTTTAAAGTTAATCGATTGCAATTCAGTATGTTGATTCTTCATTAAAATATTAAACTTTGTGAAATATTTTTCGAAATTATTACTTCAAGGTGTAGAAAAGGGGAGCAAAGTCAGTATAAAACATTTCTGAATTGTCTGTAATTAAATACTTTAGCGCGGACGCAAAAGCTAATCAATATAATTTTAACCTATTTCTTTAGCTACCTACTAGAACTTAACGTTTCACTTTCCTCTTCTGTAAATTCCTATACCTTTAAACGAGCAATTCTTGTATATATATTTATAAATATATACCAGCTATCTCGGAAACGGCTCTAACGATTT
>BHDV01025132.1:51800-62080 GCA_005406045.1 Adoxophyes honmai
TAGTTTTACAACTTGTATTACCAGTATTTCAATGTATGCAAAAAATAATCCGAGTAAAGCTCGGTCACCCAGCTAGTACATATTTATTTTAGTAATAGTTTTCGCACACCATTTTCAGAGCTTGGCAACTTTAAACGACTCCCTTGTAGGTCAACAAATGCTAAATGTTTTTAAAGTGGGGTCGTAATGGCATACCTTCTGCCTTGCAATTAGGAGAAGGACTAGTTAATTGTTAACTTAAAATGCTAATTCTTAGTGAACGAAACAAAAGGTAACATTTAAGTTTTACACTGTTGGGTAATAAAACTGTAAAATTTCTTACATAAATTCATACAATCTCGCTTATGTTCCCAAACAGGGTAGGCAGAGCATACGAAACGTGACACAAAACCATGATTACGACTGTTTCAAGTTTCACAGTCACTTCTAACATGATTTTAGATTTGAAAACAGGTGGATGAGGTATAATAGTAATAGGTTGCTAGTCACCTAAAGCATAAACTTAGTTTCCTTAGTCGCCTCTTACAACTTCCACGGAAGAAATGGAGATGTATTATTATATCCCGATGCCATACAGGTAATGGTTTCTACCGATCAATCGATGCCGTTGATCGACTATCGATCGATTGGTCTGGTAATACCTTCTGTTATTTTTGATAATTTAAAAAAAACCGGCTTCAAATTAGCAGTATTTTGAAAGTATTCTGTTTACTGAATGTAAATTCTTGACTTCATCAACAAATTACCGAAAACGCCGTACATGTCCCTATAACATTTGAAGTTCCCTCGATTTCTCCAAGATTCCATCATCAGATTCTGATTTCGAGCCAATGGGACCAATTTCGAGTTATACCCTTTCGATTTAAAAAAAATGAAAATCTGTTCAGGGGTCTCCGAGATAACGAGTAACATACACACACAAAAAAAATAGGTCGAATTGAGAATCTCCTCTTTTTTTTGAAGTCGGTTAACAATACGGTAACAGAAATGATGTGGCAGTAGCCAGAAATGTTCCTGGTCACTTGCGATGAAATTATTGAAAGGGAAAATACAAAGAAATCAGTCACGAAAATAAGAATATGAGAGTTATTACACTAGGAAGGTACTCACAGACATACGCATTGTTGTTCTTTAGTTTCTTGCCGAAAATAATACTTGGATACAAGCGTTTGTGTCCACACAGTATGCGTTTCTCGCTCAAATCGAGCACGCTGTCCAATTTATAGTGCCTAATGAATGGAAATTAATTACAAAGAAAATTAAGTTTTCTTAATCGACTAATAATAAAGTGCTTTGTTATCAGCAAGTCACTAAAAGGCTATTATTAAGCAATTAACAATGTTAGAATAAAAACATCAAAGAATCATCACCTGTTTTTCTCTCGCTGTTTTAAACTTTTGTGGTGAAACTACTACATGAGACTCGAGGTAATTAAAATTATATTAATATGTTTGTGACTTAGCCCTACGTTGTAAGTTGAAATAAATACTTGTCTAATAGTCTATCATAAATAGTTTAGTTAAATACCGTTTATTTCATAAGATGACTTGGATGTCGTTAATGCATTACGCAATTTAACAAGTAATAATAATAAAACGTTTTTTCCGTGGATGTCGTAAAATGAAACAAAGGAAACGGGTTTAGATCTTGCTTTAGTTGACATGCTAACCTGAGACTGTAAGATCCACGGATTAGATAAAGAAGGTTGGATTGGCAATACGCGCAAGGCAGGCGCACCACAGGTATGATCAAATGGTCATACTTTAAGAACCACGCGATCATACTTTGTTTAGTGGCATGACGTTTGCATCGCCGTGCGGAGCTGCGCTAAAATCCTTTGAAAATGCCGTATTGTAAGATTGTTACGAGTAGGTTAAAGAATCAGGCGTCAAGTACTAAGCAAGGAGTAATTTACATTCACCGATAAGCATAGAACCTTCGTTTTATAGCATATTTTTCGAAAAAACAATTTTGAATTATGAAATTCTAAGTAGAAACAACAATTTAACATTAAACTACCGTGAGACTCACTCATCTTATAAAATACGGATAACTCACGTTATAAATCGAGTTTAGCTCAACATGTTTCCTAGATGACGGGCTACGAATTAGTCCGAAACATGTTGAGCCAAACTCGATTTATAACGTGAGTTATCCGTATTTTATAAGATAGAAACAACAATTACGCCAAGAGACACAGAAATGTACATTGCTGTTGAAGTACGCAAATATTTCGGGTGAAGATACATTTGACGCGCAATGGATAACGAAGCAATCAAAATAAACACGCTTCTTCAACTCGATCGCGGCCTCGCCTGAATTGAGTTTGTAGTGAATCTTGTGCGGGTAGTTGTTCGTACGTACGCACTTTCGACGCAGTGTGCGAACCAATTGCAGCTCTTTATTCTACGTGTATTAGTGTGCGTAATTGTGTATCTATTATTATTGTTGATGTAGTGGAGTTCTTTGGTGGGAGACAGGTGGCGACGCTGGTTTTCAAACAAAAGTGTGACTTTTGCCTATCCAACCTTCTTTATTCTGATCCGTGGTAAGATCACTTTCGTAAATTTTTAGGTCTAAAATTGTGCTGAAAAGTATCTACCAAACCTGAAGCAATCACGGTTGTCTATGTAAAGTATCGTGAGCTCTGCCTACCCCTTTTGGGAATACAGGCGTGATGTGTGTGCGTTTTAATTTCCTTTGGTTAAATGGCACCTTAGCGTATAATGTAAAAATTTTAATTTATTTATAGAGTTTTTGTCTTAACTGCATGAATTAATAAATTCTGCACTAATGGTAATTGCTTATGCCAGTTACCTTCCCCAGTGTATCGCTGTTTAAATTAAAACAGCCACAAAATATAACTTGAGTTTCTATTAACTTTTTCACTTTAATGGAAAAGCGGGAACAACCGAAAAACAATTTTAGTTGCGTCATCGGAACAAAACTAGTTTGGCTAAATTACTAATTTTCGAGAGTTTCTCGTCCAAAATGTGTGTGCTATGTGTGCAGAGCTCGATTGTATTTCCTGGCAACAATAGTCTTTGTTACTGAGAGTCGAATTTGCTAATAAAATTAACCTCACCTGTGTTGTCTTAATTAGGTATATATGTCACCGGAAAATAACACATTCCGTAAGTTTATAAATTTCCTAAAAAAAATCAGGAAATTTATAAACTTCCGTAAGATTCCAAACGACAGACAAATTGTATTATTTTACGGCCGCATTTCCGTAAAATAATCAATTTACGTTAGGTTAGGTTAGGTTAGATTAAGTTAATTTAGATCAGATTAGCTTTATTTATGTTAGATTAGGTTAGGTTAGATTAGATTATATTAAATTATGCAAAAATGTGGGCGCAGAAACATTTTTGTCTCCCGTTTGGAATCTTACGAAAGTTTATAAACTTCCTAGGAAATTTATAAACTTACGGAATGTGTTATTTTCCGGTGACATATATATTCTTGTTTAATGGAATTAACGCTTGGCGTTATTATAAAATCTTCTTCTTCTTCTTCTTCTTCAACCTTTATCTACCCAATGCTGAGTATAGGTCTCTTCCATTTCTTTCTACAGGTAGCGGTCCTGCGTCTTCCCTAGCGGTCCTGCGTATTATAAAATATAGATTTGTATACATACAATACATACAATCACGACTATGTTCCCAAACAGGGTAGCAGAGCACACAAAACATGACAGACTAAACCATGATTATGACTATTTCACACTTCGCGGCCACTTCTAGCATAGTTTTAGGTTTGCGAAGATGGAAGTGGTAAAATAGTGACGGGTTGCTAGCCTGTCGCCTAAAGCATACTAAAACCTATCTCCTTAGTCAAGTCTTACGACATCCACGGAAGAAATGGAGAGGTGCTATTCTATCCCGACACCACACAGGTTTTACCTCCTCCATTTGTTTTAAATATAAAATTAAAAGTTCGTCAAAATAATCGGTTTATTCCCAGACTTATACAGGGTGTCCCAAAGTTATGGGACATGAAGGGGAAGTACCTTAAATATCGTAGATAGTGTATTTTGCTCAAAGAAGACTTTACCTTATTTTCAAAAGTTAGTAATTCTGCATTCATAGATTTTCTAAAAATTACTTGCTTCGTCTGGGAATCGAACCGACTAAAATGTCAAAAAAAAATCATCCTGTTTTTATGATGCCAATCGAAAGAATAGCTAAAAAATAATAACTCTGCTTAAGTAACATAGTATTTTAAAAGAAAGGAACAACGTGAAATTAATCACTTTAATCAAATTAAAAACATACATGAAACTGTCGTAGTCAATTAATTGGGTATTTTTGTGTAAATTAAAATAATTAAATGCTCAAAATGTGATCCCTCTTGTCTTACACAAATCGCCAATCTTTTAATGAGTCTGGTGCCTGTTGATCTTCGGACCTTACCCCATTAGATTTTTTCTTTTGGGGATACGTAAAAGATAATAATATGCTATACAAAAAGCGATACGAGAACGTGGGCGAGTTACAAACAGAATTGTGCCATATACAACGAGTGTTCACCATAAAATTGTTAGAAAATCAACAGGCAGCGGACTCATTAAAAGATAAGCGATTTGCATCAGACAAGAGGGATCACATTTTGAGCTTTTAATTAATTAATTTACACAAAAATATCCTCTTAATTGACTACGACGGTTACAATGCATGTTTTTAACTTGATTAAACTGATTAATTTCACGTTGTTCCTTTCTTTTAAAATACTATGTTACTTAAGCAGAGTTATTATTTTTTAGCTATTCTTTCGATTGGCATCATAAAAACAGGATGTTTTTTTTTGACATTTTAGTCGGTTCGATTCCCAGACGAAGCAAGTAATTTTTAGAAAATCTATGAATGCAGAATTACTAACTTTTGAAAATAAGATAAAGTCTTCTTTGAACAAAATACACTATCTACGATATTTAAGGTACTTCCCCTTCATGTCCCATAACTTTGGGACACCCTGTATATCCTGTTCTTATGTAGTGGAATCACCCCTTGGTATTAAAAACATTTGACTAGTAAACAGTATTTAGAAATACGAATTTTCAAAATAACTTTATTTACCATATAAGTTCTTGGAATCCTAAGATCACATTGAAATAACTTTATAGCAAACTTAATGTTATACTTTACTGTAAAACAAACCGTTATAACTGATTTTTAAACCGCGCGTATCGCGGTCGCCGCCCTCTCAAATGAAAACAAAATTATATTTCAGCGCACTCAGCACCACTTTTTTCTCGAATTAGGGTCCAGTTTATAAAAGTTAGGGTAGGTACAAATTTAACTTGATTCAGATTCGACTGTAAAATGAAGGAAGTCATAGAGGGAAGGGTTTTGCTCAGCAGCAAGACTTAACTTCAGCCAAGATCCATACATACATTTCGTCACATACATCTCGCTTGTATTCCCAAGTGGGGTAGGCAGAGCACATAAAACGCTACGTAGAAACCACGACTATTTCACGTCCCGTAACCACTTCTAGCATAATGTTAAGGTTTTAAGTTGAGAGGCTCTGTAGTCACAGGTTGCTAGTCTGTGGGCTAAAATATACCTTAACCTAATTCCTTAGTCGCCTCTTATGATATTCGCGGAAGGAATTGAGAGGTGTTAACACCGTCACGTCTGTAAAATTTGTACGATGTACCATCGCGAACAGGGATTGTTGAGCCACTTGCCACTGTTCGCAATTTAGACGTGTAATCAATGACCGATGTGACCGACTAGATGTCAGCTATTGGATTAGCATTACACGACCAAGTTACAAACATAGGTGGGTAAGGTTCAAAAAAATTGTACCTAGTTAAGGGCTTTAATAAAAACAAAAGTTAATTGATTCTTTTGTGTTACGACAATTACCCATACATTTTGTATAGGTAATTTTCGTAACACACGTGACGCGATCGTGATTTTGTTTTTATTAACCCTTAATTTATGTACAATTTTTTTGAGCCTTACCCAGGTAAGTGGCTCAACAATCCCTGTTCGCGATGGTACAAGGAACGTGTAAAATTGCAGAAAAACGGAGTCCTACAAACAATTGCGCATCGACGTCACAAGCTCGCACCTCCAGCCGAATTCGTGTTCCAAATTTAAAATAATTTGTTCTCCAGCAGCGCCGAAGTCGTGTTCCAAATTTGAAATAGTTTTTTTCTTCTTTTTTAAATGTACAGGCGGGAAAACACTCAGTGGACTAAATACGCCATGGGCGCGAAGATTTAACAAAAAATACTTCGTGTGATTATTATGCAGAAATAACTACAGCGTTTCAATGTGTTAAATAATTATGTGGCCACACATGCGTATTGTAAATGATAGACGATTGCGTGTTGCCATATACCCTATACTAATGTAAGAATTTTTGAAGGAACCATCTCAATGTGGTCAACAAGATCCACCTACTCATTTGTACTAAATTTATTTCGATATGTGAAACACAGCTATGTTTAGCCTTCACATTACATCCCACTTCTGATCTTTCACTTACCGAGAATCTACCTACGCTGAAATCATAACATTGTTATATTTATTTCTTAAACAGTCATCCTATTTCTACCTAATATCTAAATATTTCCGATCAAGCTATTTTGTCTATCTATCTATTTATAATCCGACAAACTCGTGTATCATCTCTGGGAATGAGAGCAGTGACGGTAAGTAATTAAGTAAGTAAAAAACTCTTTATTGTACAAAGGACAATAAAAGGGTACAGACAGGTTTAAAAAAAGAACAAAGTACAAAGGCGGACGTATCCCAAAAGGAATCTCTACCAGCCAACCTTTGAGCAGTAGAGAGGAGCAGCAATTTAGGTAATAACAAATAGAAATTTTCACTATTTACGAATATTATGATTGTATTAATGAAGTATGACAGTATATCACATAAAAGTACTTAGCTTCATATACTAATGACGGTTGTGAGGTAAACGTCATAGCTACATACGCAATGATATTTCCCACCACCTCTGTAAATAAAACAGTATTTCAGTTTTAAACATAGATGAAAGTAGCATTGCAGTGAGAAGTTGCTAGCCCGACTCGTAAAGCAAAGGCGTAGAGGTATGTTCGCGTGGTTGAGAATAACGCCTTTCCGTTTTTCCGTGGATTTCGTAAGAGGCGACTGAGGAAGCTACGTTAAGATACCATTTAGGCGACAGGCTAGCAAACTGTCACTTGTACCTCTTTTATCAATGTTTAAACTTAAAATTAGGTTAAAAGTGGGCTCGAAACGTGGAATAGTTATGGATTTGACTGTGTAACGCTTTGGGTGTTCGGTCTAGCTCATTTAAGAATACAAACCTGATCTGTATTTAGGTATGTCGTAAGAGGTGACTAAGGAAACTGTGTTAAGACATCTTTTAGGTTACAAACTAGCAACCTGTCACTATTACGCCTTATAAACCTATATCCTTAGCCGCCTCTTAAAACGTCCATGGTAGAAATGGAGAGACGTTATTCTAAGACATCTCACGAGGGTTAAAGAGAAATGTATGTATAATTAAAACCTCGTAACCGCCATAACTGTTTTTATTTCCATCGGCAACTATTACACAAATATTCACGGGTCCCTCCAATCTTTACCATAAAACGGACCGGCCATTCGCACGACACCCCGAATACTAATCTACATATTTAGCAAGTATTTGTATGGGGAGCGGTATTTGTATGAGTTTTGCATCAATTGCTGGAACGCGGGATGGCGCGTGTGGATGCGCGGACGTGGTAATGACCGGTATACTGCTGTAGCTGTCTTTTCACAACGAGACGTTGGCATTTTGCAAGCGTTTTGGATTCTGTTTTATTAATATTTCCGTATGTGTCTGTGTGGTATTGAATTAGAATACCACCTCTTCATTCCTTAGATGTCGGACCAGCAACCTGTCAATATTTTTTTTTTAATTTATCTCAGAATCAAAGATGCAACATAAATTAAAGCAGAATAAAATTGAACAGGCAAACCGTTTCACTTCTATTGATAAACTTACAGCTGCCGCTGTACATATTGCCGAGCCTAAATCTTTAAAAGCAAATAAAATCCGAACTGCAAGCAACATTTTCATAAAAATACGGTATAATTTTCTGCGCAGAGCCGTCCGATAAGAAAAGAGATATCCGTTATTGAGACAAGAAATAAAAATGATTTTAACTCGTCTGGCGAAAATAAAGAAACTGTTTCTTTCTCAAACCGAGAGAAAAATGGACGCACTATTAATACTTTTTTCATCTAAAGAAATAAATATGACATTTATTTTTAGTTTCAATTCAGACCTTGTATCAGATTTTTTCTACGTCGTGGTATTATCCTTTAGTCTTATTCTCTTTGTAAGTTTAATATTGTGCTATCAGTTTCAATACGTATTAGTATAAAATTAACCAACACAAGTTTACTCAACTCAACTCGTTGAGACAGCTTCGATTTGTAAAGTTTTTTTATACTTCATCATGACAGCTAATTTTGACACTTCAACCTTTCACTCGACGCTACGCATCGAGACACGTAAACAATACATTACAATTCAGTATGACCAGGAAAAAAACCTAACGTGAGGGCAGCACTAATTTGTTTTAAATTCGTGCAATACCTGCAAGTTAAATTGACAACTGATAACAGTGACGTTTGAAAGAATATTATCTAATCTTTTAGGATTTTTTAAAGCTGAACATTTTAATAAATGGCAAATCATTATCTTTTCACGGCAATAGGTTAGTCTTTAGTGTTTTAAAGCACAAAAACACAAAAGAACATTTTAAATAACTAACTTAAGCAACCGCAAACTTTGAAAGCAAGAGTCAGATAGTTTTGACATTGCCAGGTTTTTTTTATTTTGTTGTCAAATATGTAAATATGTAAAATAATTTAAATAAAGACGCTTTCTAGCTTTCAAAACTGTATTACATCTTGTACATTCACACGTAATCCGTTTATACATTTTGGGCCCTCTTAAAGTTCTTAAACTGACCTTTTAATAATATCACAAACCTCACAAATAAAATTCTGTTTTAAGTACTAAAAACGAACGTGTAAAGTAGGTATTTATCTGTCCTTTTCACTGAACACCAACACAATGAGTCGGCATGTGCTGACACTAAACGAAGTGGTCGCAAACCTTTACTATGAAAATTCAATTCTGTTATCTCGGGCCGCCCTTTGTTTTTCTTTCATTTACCCGCTAATCTTAATTGTTAATCCGAGTGGATTTTTGGAGCACCCCTGCTTTTTTTGAAAGCACTCGTCGCGCAGGTCAGGTCAAACGTTATTGGTATGTGTAAAGGCAGTTTTTTTTGACATTACGTGTGTGTATTGCTGCTTCGTTTGGGTTTGAAGTGTAATGTAACGCTGGCGCTATGGGAAAATGTAATGTGAAGTTGGCATTTTGGGAAATAGAGTCGGCCGTTTTTTTTTTCGGAGGTAAGGCTAGATTACCTAAGATCGGATGTGACCTAAGTACAATATGAAGTAACGTAATAGATAACAAAAATAATTTGCCCTCTGACAAAAATTTCGCATTACTAGCTGTGCCCGCGACTTCGTCCGCGTGGAATAGTGACTTAATAGATATTTCATTTTATTACAGACCAAATCCGATCTTAAGCGAATATACTTTACAGAGATTAAATTATTGCCAGACATTTTAACTGACTTAAAGATTTAGCCTTAATTTGTTGTCGTGTGATTTTTTTGAGTTTAATTTACTGATCATACATAATACAATTAATACAGGTTCAAATTTAATTCAATAATTGTCATAGAATTGACTTTGTCAATGCGATCCAAACATAAATTTTAACTCACACATAAATATCTGTAAATTGATACAATACCTACATACAATCACAACTGTGTTCCCAATTGGGGTAGGCAGAGCATACGAAACGTGATTATTATAGATAAAATCATGATTATGACTATATCACGCTTTGCAGCCACTTCTAGCATAGTTTTAGGTTTGTAAGTGTAAAAGGTAGAATAGTGACAGGTTGCTAGCCTATCACCTAAAGCATACCTAAACCTATTTCCTTAGTCGCCACTAACGACATCCACGGAAGAAATGGAGAGGTGTTATTCTGTCCCGACACCACACGGCCTAAATTGATCGCTTTCAAAATTCATTACACAGCATTGACAAGTAATTCATACCCGTCATTACCCGGCGGCACGCCTATCGTCCATCGTGCGTTTCCGCGACACTTTGCCTCTCTCCGTGACACTTTGTGAGGCGTCGTTGTAGAGAAGAGCGATGTGGGAGCGTATAGAAAGAACAACTGT
>BHDV01025176.1:0-43963 GCA_005406045.1 Adoxophyes honmai
AACCGAATTCCACGCAGGCGAAGCCGCGGGCGGAAAGCTAGTAGATTTATAACTTTGAACATACCGTGAGACCTACTTAAATATACTGACAAATAGTGATGTTTAAATCAAGTTTAACTCGGTATTTTTGGAGCTAGTCTGTTTTGAGTTCAACCTCCAAGTTAGATGCCCCGCCCCTTTCAAACCGATATAACAAATGTGATGCACAGCCTTAAAAACAGCGCTCACCCAAGCTTTCATTATTAACGTTTCTTCACGTAGCTTACTAGAGAAAGGAATCATCGATAGATTTATTATACGGAATGGCCAAGAGGATGCTCTTGAATAGTTACCGCACCTACAGACTATCTGCCGCGTAGAAACATTGTTTTGTTAACTTTGTGTTGGAACACTGCTTTTTAATTGCCTACCGTAAGGCGTCTAATGACGGACCGTCTGTTTCGTTATAGAATGAGAAACTGAGCGCGCATTAAACTTTGATTGGCTTTTCATAGAGCGCGGCAACGTAAGAGCATCGTTACGTTTACTATGGCCACAAATCGCCTCCGCATTCCGCCGCGGACCGTACGGACGGGAATAAAAGTGCGCCCATATACACGCCAAGAGCCTCGTTCCTGATACATTAAACTGGACTTTTATCATTTATTCTGGATCTGCGGCGTGCTGAAGATACTGATTATAATGGATCTTTTAAACTATCCGATACTCACATTTTAGTAGGCTATAAGTTTATGAGAGCATCTCTAAACCAGTGACTACCATTTCAAAAGCAAACTCTCGTGTTTGAAATAACACTTCGCCATTTTTTCCATGGATATCGTAAGGCTACTGAGGAAATAGGTTTAGATGCGATTTGAGGGACAGGGCTGTCATTGTTGCACCTCTCTCATCTGATTTTTAAACCCAAAATAGTGCTAAAGTGGATAAACGAAACATAAAATGTTTATTTTTTTCTTTGTAATGTTTCGTGTACTCTTCCTACCCCATTTATGAACACAGGCGTGATTGATTGATTGATATAAAGTTCATAAGAGCATCTGGGTCGACCGGGTGACTGTCATTTCAAAAGCAAACTGGTTTATACGAATGGTTTTCGATCTTAAGAGAAACTAAATAATTGAATTTTAAGCTACATTGTAGAATGTACTTTAAGTTGAATTAACTTTCCGAGTGGTTCCCTACGCCCTGGCATCTCGATACGTGATGTCTCGCACGTGACTCCGAATAAGACTTTCAATTTCAATCACAACAAATTTTATGTATTTGGCAAGAGTTTTTCAATAACTTATTGAAACTCGTTCAATTTTACTCCAGCAGCTACGGACTAATGTTCATTAAAACGTGATGTTGGCTAATTCCAATTTCGAATGCTTTTCAAATTGCTACGCTCGGTGTATGTAGTTGTCGGCGTGATGGGTTTGAGCAGTCACCGTTGAAATTTTTAGTTAAAATTCAAATAATATTTTAATCATTGTTCGGTCATTAACATACAACCATACATCACAAGTAACTGCCTGTATTCCCAATGGTGTAGGCAGAGCGCACGGAACATTACACCACTTTTGGCATAATATCAAGTTTAAATATTAATGAAAGAGGTATGGTACCTAGTTACAGATTGCTAGCCTGTCTCCTATAAGAAACTAAACCTCTTTCCTTAGTCGCTTCTAACGAAATTCACAGAAGAAATGGAGAGGAGTTATTATAAACCCGACACCACACGCAATACCTGAAAGTCATTAAGATTTATCGGTCAACTTATTGTTGTGATTTCAAATAAAGATATCGTAACAAACATGTGGTCATCAATTCAACGCATTAAGTACAATTAGGCTTAATAAATCTACTATATAAAAATAAGTCGTGTTTTCCTTCCTGACGATATAACTCGAGAACGCAAAAACCGATTTGGCCAATTCTTTTTTTAAAATGTTCGTTAAAGTTCAGGGAAGGTTAATAAGATGAGAAAGTGTGGAAAAAATTAGTGTAATATACTAAAAAACTAAAAAATCGTTCTCCCATACAACTTTTTCAACTCCAAAAAACATTAAGCGCCGCAATATTTCATACATCTTACGCGTTTTTGTTAAAATCTTCTCTGTTTTAGCTCTAGAAAGGCGGAAGCGCCGCTGATTTTCATACGTCTCCCGCTTTTTTGCGAGCAAAATAGGTACTTTATATTATTCTCCCACTAATGTCGTTAAGGCGAAAGTTACTTACATTTCGTTAATAAATTAACCCTTATTCCCTAAGATACGCGGCTGTCAAAATATATACTGAACTGACAAATTTTGACATTATTTACGGCATATTATCACTAGCCAGCTAGCCACTTAGCCACATAAAACCTATTTGGATTTTTAGGTGTGTTGATATATTGTTGGTTTATGAATAACTAGCTGTGCCCGCGACTCCGTCCGCGTGGATGAGTGACTATTCCCCCCCGTTTTTTCCACATTTTCCAATATTTCTTCGCTCCTATTAGTCGCTGGGTGATGTTAAATAGCCTAAAGCCTTCCTCAATAAATGGTCTATCCAACACACAAATAATTTTTCAATTCGAACCGATAGTTCCTGAGATTAGCGCGTTCAAACAAACAAACAAACAAACAAACAAACTCTTCAGCTTTGATTCGTCAAAGAAGATTAATTGTCTTTTTACTATTTACTAAAACGCCCTCGAATAGCGCGCAAAATTAAAATACAAATTACATACATATCCTCACGCCTGTATTCCCGAGAGGGGTAGGCAGAGCACATGAATTAAAAAATCCAGTGCCACGTTTAGCGATTTCAGAGCAACCAGATGATCAAACGTGATACTGCAGTGACAGGTTGCTAGCCCATCGCCCACAAAACACTAACCCTTTCCCAGAGCCGACTCTTACGGCACCCACGGGAAGAAAGGGGGAGGTGCTATTCTAACCCGGCACTACACGGGATATAAATTAAAATCCGTACTATAATATTAAATTAAATTATGGGAAAGTGTGTTTGTTTGTTTGTTTATCAGTCTTTCACGGCTAAACGAAGCGACGTAGTGACGTGATTTTTGGGTGGAGATAGTTGAAGGGATGGAGAGTGACATAGGCTACTTTTTGTCTCTTCAAAACTCCCCGTTTCACAAAGTGAGAGGTGGAAGTTTTGTGGAGAATACCGCAATTTTCTATGTAGAAAGCTATAAATTGGTATATGGGCTATCTCTTCTGTGCTACCCCAAAATTAACGCGAGCGGAGACGCGGGAAAAAGCTAGTAAATAATAAATATCACTGGACAATTTTTACACCAATCATCTAGTCCCAAAGTAGGCAATTTAATGCCTCTGTTGTTATGGGTACTAGACAACGGATAAACATACTTATATATAGATAAACATCCAAGACTCGAAAACAAACATTCGTATTCATCATACAAACATCTGCCCCGACCGGGGATCGAACCCGGGACCTCAAGCTTCACAGTCAGGTTCTCTAACCGCTGGGCTATCCGGCCGTCCAATAGGTTTAAAAGCTATTTAAGTAAATCTATGGTTGTATAATAAAAATAAGATGTAAAACCATAGGCACAGTATTATAACGTTTTACAAGTACTATCGAACCAACTGATTCCTGACCCACCGCAGAACGTTGTCACACGTCATAAACATTTCCTTTGTCAGGCAATGTAATGTCACTATAACGTTCACTGTGAATAGGTTCTATGGTGGGTCAGGAATCAATTGGTTCGATGGTACATGCTAAGAGTTTTCCAAGGCGGGATTCATAATATCCAAATGTGCCCTTCCTCAAATGACGCTTGTATGTACTTAAGTACAACACAACCACAACTCCCAGCAACTATTTACCAACTAAAATAAATATTTCTAATTAAGAGGAAATGGAGCGGTCATATTTTGTATGGAAACGTAGTCCCCTTATTCCTCGCTGGATATTACCCGTAGAACAATGATTTTTTACATCAACAATCTAATGATATATTAGCATGTTCCTATGTTTTCCTTTTTTTCTTTATTGAATTATTAAAAGAGATATTAACCTTCAAAAACATGAAAAATTGGCAAGTTTTTTCCGTTGTGTTCAAACCTCTAGAAATCAATTTTAACACAATTATATCAAAATATAAGAACATAGGAACACAGATATGACATTTTTTAAACATTTAATAAAAAAACATATTTAATCGGTTAAGTTTTGGAGAAGAAATCAGTGGACTACGAAACGTTGTTTTTGAATAATTTTCGTAGGTATTTTCGGTCCGAGCTGTAGTTGTTCTTATCGCACTCGACGTCGTCTGGGCAGGTCACGGCGCGACAGCAATAGATTTACCAAATACCTATTTTTCAATTCCTTCGACCGGCATATTTCCTCTTAATAGCCCATAAAGTCGAAACGTAGAAACAAGAGCGAAGTTGGTATCCGTACCGCACCTATTTCTTTAATAGAGTTCGCTAACTTCATAATACTTTGCCTACCAACTAAAACTATTAATTACGTTTTCTTTTCGCAACCGCACAGAGCTCGTTGTGATGCTTTATTTCTCTGGAAATTTAATTATACGGGACGGAGACTCGTGTTATTACAGTTTTCGTGTTAATTGAACTATGTTAGTTTTATGTTTCCCGTGTGGTGTAGAATAACACCTTTCCAGTTCTACTGTGTATCTCGTAAGATGCGAATAAGGAAATCGGTTTTAGTTTCAGTTTAGGCAAAAAATTAGCAACCTGCTAATATTATAGCTCATTTATCTGTTGTTACACCAAAATCATTGCTAGAAGTGGCTAGAAAACATGAAATAGAACATGGTTTTATCTTTAGCACGTTTCGTGTGCTCTGCCTACGCCTTTTTAGGAATATAGGCGTGATTGTATGATTGTATATAAGTTTAATGTTTGAGTTCGAGATTGCTACCGTTACTGGCAATTTGCAAAGTCATTAGACCAAGACCCCTAATTCGATCTCGTTTTTTGCTGAAAATCAAAGTCTTTCACCGCCAAGTATTCCTACCTCATGGTTGCCTTCGTGGTTTTACTTGCAAACATCAACTTTAAACTCAGAGCGACAAACATTTACCTCCAGCAAATCGGTATCGATTCCATATTTACCCAATCGAATTTCTGATCTCTTAAACCTCGGAATATTCTGCTGGAATTCAGCTTATTGGAAAGAAATCCTGGATAAAATGAGATCATACGTGTCGGAGGTACCTCAGCCGGCGGCGTTCACACACCGACCGCCTTTTTACACTTGTTTGGTTACCTATGTTTGAATTTTAAGCAGGCAGCGAAAATTTTAATGAAATTCTAGAACCGGGTAAACTACGTAAAAGGTACATAGAATTTCTAATATTCCGATCCAATTATAATTACTTTTAAATGTAAAATATTCTAATGTAGCGAGTAAACAATACTTGTATGATTTCACAGGTGCCTCCGAAAGATAAACAATGAATACATCAGATTGTATGTATGTACGTGAGTGTATATATGTATATGTCCTTATTGTTACATATTCTGATATTCTGGGTCCTGTCAGATTAGAAAGCTCTCCATATCTTCCGTGGATGTCGTAAGAGGCGACTGAGGGAACAAATTTGGGTAAGTTTTAGACGACAGGCTAGCTACCAGTCACTGTACCTCTAAACCTGAAATTATCTTAGAGGTGGCTGTAACATTTCGTGTGTCATTTCGTTCATGAAAAAGTAAAAGTTACTAGGACTAAGACGAAAGTACAAAGGCAAACATCCCATTATAACATCTGTGCCAGTTAGCCTGCGGGTAATTTCATCTATCAAATATTAAATTTTTTATTCGACGATGACGAAATGGTGATACAGGTTCTTAATGACAACTAAAACTTGTCTCCAAAACAAACGAACACATTTTGTTACTTTCTTCGATTCAAGTTCATAGTTAATACCAAACATTTAGCAGCAATAACGTTTGAACTCCTATCCAAATAAACAGTGGAAGCATTGTTATTGTTTTGTAAATATTTCCGATGGCTTCGGAATGAAAGCGGGCTTCGCTGCAAAACACTCATTTCTTCAATACAGAAACAATAACCAGAGTCACTATGTATTGTACTCGGATGTAGTCTTGAAAATAAATACAGCTGACCCAGAACCCTCTAACTAAGAGAAAGAAAACACCGCCAACGAGACGTGATATTTTAGTTCCCTCCTTTAATACTTATCGGAAAACTCTTTCTGGCACATTGTTTCGATTATCTGTAAATCTATTCATTCATAATTTATTGCCTTATTGTTACAAGATACTGAGTAAGGTAAATGTACCAATGCCGGACGCCTCAATGACCAGTAGATAACACCCATCTGTCACCTGTCTTACTATGACATAAGGTTGCAAGTTGGGTCAGGTTCGAGCACAGGGACATTTTTACCTTAAGCATTACCAAACTACTCAAAACAAATGGGTCAAACTAGAGACGATACTGCAAAACAAATGAATATCACCTTATTTAACGAAATGGATTTGAATGGAATGGAAATTTTCCCCGCCCAGACCGCTCGTACGTGCGCTGGACTTGTCGTCATATTTTGTGTACTTCTCTTTTGATGATCGAATGAACGGACATTATTTACCTTAGATCCCTAGCAGACGGTGTGTTTAAAACATGAAGACGACGCGTATTTTAAGAACATGCGTTATAGCGCGATTCAAACGTCGTACGGTCACCCCGTATTCTTAGGATTACAAAGTTGCGTTCGAATCTCGTTTGAAACGCGTATACGCATGTAATCTGCGCGGCGACTGCGCGTTTTAAATAAATACGCCGTGTTCTAGGGGTCTAATGGTATATGTAAAACTAATCTTACGTATGACATAACTATCCAATAATGATCAACACGATTATGCGGTCTATTGAATTAAGCCAATATTATTTAACACAGTATCTTTTTATTTTACTCAGATCATAACACCGTTTCAAAACCATTTTGCGTGCTTTTACAATCACAAAATGTAGATGCGCGCAAAGCAACGTGAATGGCGTGAACGTCACGCAGCTAGAGTACCATCCTACTACCTTTTTAGACCTTTCACGAAGCCTCACCAGCGTAGCGTACCTAAACTAGGGAGTAAACTAACCCCCCTAGAGTCTAAACGTTTCAGAAATCCAAATAGACCAGTACCAAACGCAGTCACGGAGGCTATCAATTCAACTATGCAAAAGTGCGGGCTGCTTGCACTCACACGGAAACACGACCCAAGCCATAAACGGATTTCATGAAACTACGTTCAGTGCCAGTTGTTAAGTTAACAATAAAACACACACTTGTTTGCCAGTTTATTGCTATGTTATTAAAATTTTACTATCACTAAAATAAGTCTTAGGTGTGTACGAAATAAATTAAATGGCAGTCTCGTCTACATTATTTTCACATTGCTCACGGTTCTCTAATTTTCAATAATTTTGTGAAAAATACGGTACATATACCGAAACACCGAAATATTTTATGTTAACCAAATGCAATTGAAAATCAAATTAACTTAATATTATTTACTTAAATAATTGACGATTGAATTTGTCTCAAGCCATTGAATTTTATAATTTGCTAACAATTTCTTTGTAAACGGTGCTGAGGCCACGACCTCTCGCCCTTTCTGATTTCAATGACCACTTTTAGATTTCTTCAACGTCGTAGTAATTAATTTCTATTTACTTCTCTAGGGGCATAGATCAAGGGGCGTCGAAGCACAAAATATGATAAATCGACTGAAAGCCGTTTTCATACCAAAAGATTAAAAGTAATTTACATTACAATCTGCAACTTATGGGCTCGGGCACACTTACTTTATGTCCCAATATTAATTGAATCGACGATTATGCTTACAATAAATTTTGAAAATAAGAGATGTTATCGATTTAATAGCGCGTTGTCACTAAAAGCAACCGGAATAGGTGAACTACTCAATATAATTTCCGCCTAAAGTTTACGTAAACACTGATTGGAGTGCAAACTTTATTTGCGTCATTTCAAATGAAACCCATAATGAAAAGGAAAAATATATTGCACTGGTCACAGGCACACTTAGGCTTGGAAACGAATTATAATACGCAAGCCACATTTCCTTCGCTTCCATGTTTGCAATAAAGTCATTGGGTGAGTGTTTTCAGCAGAAGTGGCAGGAACAAAGGACAGAAACCGACTCGAGCAATGCAAAAGCCTCAACGCGGCCTCTATTCCCATTATCCAAGGCGTACGTACTGCAGCGGAATAGAAATATGCCAAATACGAAACGTCATAAGTGCAATGTTTCATGCCAAGGACTTTTAAAGCTTCGTAGTCACCCACGTAAACGAGCACGTGGGTTCAAATGATGGAAAGCAATCACCTTCGACTCTTTGAAACATGGCCGGTTTGGTTTAAAAGATTTCCAACTTTAGAAATATTTATTGAGAATTTTTGGTATGGGGTAGGCAGAGAACACAAAACGTTACATAGTAAAAACCATGACTATGTCACGTTTAGTAGCCATATTTATCATAATGTTAGGTTTAAACACAGATGAAAGGAGTACAATGGTGACAGGTTGCTAGCTTGTTGCCTAAAACATACCTAAACCTCTTTCCTTAGTCGCTTCTTAGTACATAGTGAAAAATAACGGAATTACTCACGTTGTTTATACCGAGATTTGCTCGACATATTATGTTTCTGATCAATCCTAGCAATCAATCTAGCTGTGCCTAGTAGTCGCGCGGAAAGAGTGGCTGCACGCAGTGAGCGTCTGTCCGCTGCCGTGGCGCGTAGCTCCAGATGATGGATCACGGATTGATCCGAAACATGTCGAGCTAATCTCGGTATAAACAACGTGAGTAATTCCGTTATTTTTCACTATGAGTGAGTCTCACGGTAGTTTTACGCTTCTTAGTACATCCACGGAATGTATTATTCTAAACCTGACACCACACGGACATCTTGTGTGCTCTGCCTACCCGAGGCCTACCCCTTATCCCATAAGACTTATGGGAACACAAGCGTGATGAAAATGAAATGGTATTAGTCTAATGAGCTTATATCACCCAAAACTGAAACAAAAATATCTTCTACTGAACAACTACCTATGTCACTTAGAAGATGTCGAATAAGTGCACTGGCTGCTAATGAACATTCTGAAACGAGTCCGCCTAGAGCCCCAAGCGTCGCCGCCTCGCAGTACGCGTATTATTTTTTTCAAAACTTCAAGCCAAAGGCTGCTTGCATTAGAAGTCTCCCACGCGTCAACTCACGAATAGCTTTTCAAGTGAACGCCGCGTATTTATCTGGCTTTACTATGTTCAATTGAAATTCAGGACAAACTTATCTGCGACACACCGTTCCCATTTTCCTGCATATCGCTCAACTCAATTTCTTAGCGGCACTGGTGCCGCATATGGCTAAACTTGAGACTATTCTTGTTGATCGTGTAGTAACACCGTTAGTAGTGGTACTACACCTTTTCTTGTACTAGTGAAAAATGTGTAGTGTCGTGAAGTTCAGTGTGAACAGGAACCAAATTACTGCAACTTAACGACTACGCGGGGAAACATATTCAGACATTTGTGTTCAAAATGATATTCACTCGTTTTTCTTTTGGTTTTCTCAATGACGATTTTGTAAGCTGTAAGCACCTATACGTGTGTATAATATCATGTACGTATTATTCAACCGGTTATTATATTTTAAGGAAAATATTCATCACGAAAACATGAATCGGATCGATGTCTTTCGTTACCCCAAATCTACATCCAGCATGTTTCCATCGACTAAGTTGTTTTGTGTTTATTTAAAGGGTTACGAGCTAAGTTGTTTCATTAAACCAACAAACCTATTAACCTTGGTAAACGTATTACAATGGAACAAACTGATTGCATATACATGCGTTATTATAATATCGTTTGATAAACGAGATTATAATGCCCTCCCCACACGCACACGGTAAACATTTTTACTTCGATTCAGACGGCTGTATGGGGCTAATGAGGCCACGTAGATAAGGAGAGGGCCGTATGTGCCGTGTTTGCGAACGGCCGTCGCGCGCAAATCAAATTATCACTACCGCCGCCGACCCGCTTCGAATGTTAATTGTTCGTTCAAGTAATAATTATGGGGGACAGTATTTACAGTAGCGATTCGAAACCATGCCGACACACCAATTTGGATTTCGTATTTAGTGTACATTCAAAGCGGAGGGCTTTTTAATTCGAGTTTATTTTATTTGCTCGCCCTCGCTAATCTTATTCGGCCGTTGCGAATCTTTCATGTTAGAGATTTACCTGAGCTTGTTTGCCGTTGCCCCGCCTATTTGTTGTTCGTCTCCAGAGTTTCTCTTTGGCTTTTTTGTTGTATATTTTAAATTTACGAAATAGAGTATCTTTGGGTAGTGAAATAATTGGGGATGGTTTGTATTAGCGCGGCGTCAGCATCACATTGCCTCCTCGCCTCGGCGCATGTTTCGCCGTGTTTGCGGCAGGCTATTATTATATATGTCATTATCGAGGTAATATACCGTTAACAGCGGATATAAAGGAGTTCGACGCGGCGTCAGCACACGTGAGCGAAGATTATCCGGCCTGGCGCCGTAAAACGTACTCCAATTACCCTCTTCGGCAGACAACCGGCAGGATTAAGCTTCTTAGCCGTTTTACTAAGTGGGGATAATGGGTAGACAATATAAACGAAATTTTGCCGCGACGGGGCTTTGTATGCTAATTGTATTACGCGTTTAAAAAATAGGAGCTCATTAAGAACAATCTACTGTAACTAGAGCACTTTGTATTACGGAGTTCTGATTGCTTAGGCTTAAAATGTAACCAATTCATGAAATTCTGATCTTGAATTTGCGGTTGACGTATCTACAGTTCTACAGTCAACAGAGAGGTGTAACGCACTTTCAAGATCGTTGAAAGGTTTGTTTCATTACTAAGACTAAATGTAGACTCGCTCATTCCAATACAATAGCTTGGTTACTTCAAATAGTTCATGCTTCAGAAAGCAGCGGTGGAAATTCAAGCATGGCGGGCTGGCTTGAAAAGCACCCGTCATTGGGTGCAATCCGGCATTCATTAGCCGGATCGGGATGCACATCTTGAATTACTTGCAACGTTCTATCTCTTGTAATAAAAGTTAAAATGTTGCCGTTAGCGTCCTACGGCGATAAAAGTGATCGTTCCAATTAGACACACAAGTGAGACATAAAATGTTGAGAACCGCCACGACAATGTTTGTTCGTTGCGTTTCTTAATAGTGATATTTATTACGGTTGTAAAAGGAAGTTACTAATAGATAAGTACACGTATCCTAGTTGTATAGACATACCAATGGAAGCACGAACTCACCGTACAACTAAAATACTCATATGAATAATTGTTTCGTGGAGAGTCGGCTTTAGAATAACACATCTCCATTTCTTCCGTGATTGTAGCAAGAGGCGACTAAGGGTGATTGGTTAAGGTATACTTTAGGCGACAGGCTATCAACCTGTTACCATCGTACCTGCCGGTCAAAACCTAAAAAAATAAGCTAGACGTGGCCAAGGATCCTGAAAATAGTCTTCGTTTTGGTTCTGTCTTCCACATTTGGGAATATAAGCGTGATGTGTGTATGAATAATTCACAAAACCCATTTTTTACTTGCACTTGTTATTCTGTATGGACACCTAGCGTCATCTATCGCCAAGTACTTAACTTCTGCTGCCAAAAAAGTGGAATCCTACATCCCGCTATCGAAGTTTCGACGATCGGTGCATAAATACAATTTCCAACTTCCTTTCTGTGGACTTCGGTCCCCAGGCATAACATCTGACTGGAGAGAGATCTCTCTATTGGAGTATTTCCCATAATTCAATTGTTATAAGCTCACTCAATAAATGGGCAAGTCTATCTTTGAAAGCTTTCCCAGTTTTTCAGACCTCGGTGTGTGAGTAAGACTTGGGCGCTTATGCACTACCATGAATTTTCCGGTCCGGCCGTCCGGTTTTTTAAGGTCTGTCACGCCGTCCCGCTCACGCCAATACAATTTAATGAAAGAGCAAGCGAGACGAGACCTCAATGAAAAAGCCGGGCCGTAAAATTCATGGTAGTGCACAAACGCCCTTTCACTCAATTGTTTTTTACTAGCTACCAACTAGTAGTCTAAGCTACGAGCACTCAGAGTCTTGAGATGAGTGATCGCAGCACGGCCAGGAAGCGGAAGCCGCCGGTTCCTGCGCCATTATCTCAGCAGTTAATGCCTTTTGTCTGCTCCATTCACATCAGAATAATTAATAACCCGGTGGCATTGTGCCGTCGCGACCACTGCTTAGATTACGTATCGTCAGATCCAGAGACTCGTCAGTGCTTACCATGAGTGACCGACCGTATTCGCTAGCGAAGGCGTAAACGATATCGACGCTTGAAAAGCAAACTTTATTCCAAGTGTCGTCATTACGATTGTAACACGAGTCACTTTCGTCTGCGTTAATACGCGTCGAAGCTGTTTGTATGGGAACTGAGACAGCGCCTCTCAGCGGCACGTTTACACATCTATCGTGATTGACAAGTAGCGTTCTCATACAGACTGGTACGTATTAATGCAGATGAGAGTGACTCGTGTTTTGATCTTTATGATGACACTAGGGTTACTGGAATGAGCTATTTTTTTCCAAAAAAATTGCTTAGTCATAACTAAGATTATGACTATTTCATGTTTCGCAGCTACTTCTAGCATTATTTATTTTTAGGTTTGAAAACAGATGGAAGAGGTAGTATAATATAGAGACAGGTTGCTAGCCTGTCGCCTAAAGAATACCTAAACCTATAATATTAGTAAAGATATTCTTATAATAAAATAAAGGATGTAATTGACAAGTTGAATCGAAAATATTCGAGGAGCGTTTATTATTGTAAAGTAAATGCAGTTCACGATGGCAACCCATGGTAGTGGTACAGATGCACGTGTAAAATTATTAAGGCTTCACAATGTTTGTAGGTGTTCCTCTGAGCCGAGAAAGCACGATGCGTTCTGAATATACATATAGTATAGAAAATTGTTTTATAAAGAAATGAATTAACGTACATTCACATTATAGTAAGATCACGCCTTTATTCCTGAAAGGATCAAACAGAGCATTCGACAAGTTACGTCGACAACCAATACATGCTAATAATAAAGCTTAGGGGCTTATTAGCAAAAAAATAATGAAGTCAAAGTACATAGTTTTAATTTACGCAATTCTTAAATGCCTATTTATAAGTGTGTCCGTATCTTCTTCTGCCACTCTTTAAGTTTGAAACGCTTCTACCAACTTCATTCACCTTTTTTAGTTTTTCTAATCCTTGCTTTAATGAAGACTAGCTTTCCGCCCGCGGCTTCGCCCGCGTGGAACTCGGTTATATTGCGGTATAAAGCACAACTATAAGAAAACTTCTCGTTTCAAACGACACATAGCGCCATCGATCTATCATCTATCGGTCGATCATCGATCGATATCGATCTATCATCGATTGATATCGATCTATCAAGCAAACTATATTTTTGTTTTCCCTCGGGAACATCAATTTTTTCCAGGATAAAAAGTACCCTATTATTTAATCCGGACTTCTATCTTTATGTCTGCAAAATTTCAAAGCAATCGGTTCAGTAGTTACGGCGTGAAAGCGGAACAAACAAACAAACAAACTCACTTTCTGACTTATAATATTAGTAAGGAAGTAAGGAAGTAAGGATAAGGATTCACACTGAGAAGAAACATAAAAATTTTTAGAAAAACTCTGAAAGCTACACTTAAATCTTCCCAGAATAAGTAGTAATTTAAATATGTACCTAGGTACATCATTTTCTCACTATATCTCATTATCATTAAATATAATGACAGGCAGCTAATTGGCTAACCACTTATGCACAATTTGTCCAGTCTACACTCAAAAATTCCATAAACGACGGAAAACCGTCTTCACACCAGCTTTTGATTATTACAGCCACAATAAAATGGGTCTTGACTGTGAAATCGCCGACATTATGTAAAGAGTAAACACTTGGCACTTGTCCAAAAGCAATGGTCGCAAAAACGTGTAATTCCGCTCCAAAACGTGCAATGGCGCTTACTCGTACATGCTTTGGCATTCCTAATGACGGCCCGCTGTAATATGACCGTGGGAACTTAAAAATACCTTCAAATTCGTGAAAATAATTTTACATACATACATCACGCCTGTATTCCCAGGGGTAGGCAGAGAACACGAAACGCTACATAGACAATACCATGACTATTTCAAGCTTCGTGGCCACTTCTAGAATGTTTTTTAGGTTTTGAGTTGACCGATTTAATAGTGACAGGTTGCTACCCTGTCGCCTAACCTAATTCCTTAGTCGCCTCTTACGACATCCACGGAAGAAATGGAGAGGTGTTATTGTAAACCCGATACCACACGGGAATAATTTTACTTCTCAAAATAAGTACGTTTCATATTCGAACTAGATAGGAGGATTTAATACGCCTGGAAATAAAAGAAGTCGGTTGTTGAGTAGGTACAGTACGCGGCATGTAACTTCTGCTCTTGAATTCATAGAAGTTGAAAATAAGGTACGTAGAAGTTACAGGGTCTCCAAAGTACAACAAACAAACTATTTTTAACTTGTTGCTGTTGCTGTTACTTGCATTGTCATCAATTTTATATAATTTATCAATACCAAATTATAAGTTCATCTGTATAATTTAGCTGATTAAGCCGAAAGATTTTAGAACTAATTTTAGTTCTCGTTAAGTTTGTTGTTAGTATATACCATTATAAGTTTTATTGTTATTTCTGTACAGTAGTACTAAGTTAATAAAATAAAAATAAAATTTACCCGAAATATTACACTCGAACATGTTTGTATACATAATTACAATTTAACTGCAACTCTATAAATCTGTAATGTTATTGCTTAAGCAGTCATATAAATGGATCGTAAGCTGTCACCATTTAGCCGTTATCACTTAAAACACTCCCTGCTATCTCATCTACCCTTGTTCCATAAAAAACTATAAAAGAACGTCGCAACTACAAGAAAAACGAGATATGATTACACGAGCCCGTGTTCCTTAATCGTTAACATCGCTGTGACAAAGCACCTGATGGCAAGGCAGCATACAACTCGCCTTAATGCAAATGCCCCGGAATAAATCGGCTGCGGTGATACCTATCACCAAACTCGCGCACGAATTGAGGAAAAAGATCCATTTAAATGTAGATTGTCTCCAGTAATACTTCCATTTGTTTTTGTCTCGAAAAGCCACGGAGATACGGCTCTGGCCGTAACCCGTTTTGCGGTCCCGTTTGACTAGAGACGCACTATGCAGCATTATTCTGTGCCTTTGAACAAATGCTGGGACTCCGTATTACTTTGGATTGCAGACGAGGCCAATGAGCTCATTTCAGGCACACTTGATTACTAGAAAAACAGAAAATATGCAAAGATTAATCTCAGTTGAAAGGACGTTGATAGTGTACCACCTAATTAGATTTTTTTGTCGTATAATGCAATTTGACGTACTTTTTGACTCACTAAATTTATGACTGACACCGTAAGTAGGTGAGTTTAAAATAACACGTCTGCCTCTGTGACTGAGGTTATAAGCTAGGATAATAATATGCGTTAGGCGGCAGGTTAGAAGCCTGTCTACATATTATATTCAATCCTAAAATTATGCTGAGTGGCTACGAAAAGGTCATAGTTTATCTACGTATCGTTTCGTGTACTCTGTCTATATTTTAGGAATACAGGCGTGATGTTTACGTATGTATCAATACAATTCAAATAATCCAAGAAAATAAAAGGTTTTTTTACTTTTATTTTTTGATCGTTTGCAAAACTTTTTTATAAATTCATACAGTAATAGTTTACAAAGTGATTGTTAGAGAAATAATGGAAAGGGCTTATGTGAGAAGGTGCAATATAAGCTCAATGTTTATTTTCTTGACTCTAGCATTGTTGTCGAGTGTCGTGTTACAGTGTACTGAAGCTCCAAGCTTTAAATAATGTTTAAAAATAGTGAACCTATTTTAAATTAAAGTTCGAGTCGACTTCCCACGCGAAGAGTCCATTGTGAAATGCAATTACCAGAAAACCTTACTCTTTTCAGATTTCAAAAATAACTCTCTGTTATTGCAAGTTTAATATCTCTTCAAATATATTATCGCGATCTAGATTAGGTACACTGGACTGTAATTTTAGAGGATACGTTTTTATAGATTGAGAGAGTTGGTTCTTTTATTTTCCAGTGAATAACTTACTTTTCATAGCGGGACCAGATGGGCTTGTGGAAGCAAAATGAAATGAAAATGATCGCGCATTGAAGATCTCCTTGACATGGCTGAAGGAGTTGAAGTGATTAAACTCGATTTAAAATGATAACCTACTTTAACTGAATATGTAAGTATGATGAAAGATTCATGTCAAATTAGACTACAATAATAAGCTCTTTTTATTCCATACCTGTGTGATAACTATTAGGATTTAATCGCATTATAAGTTCGTGCTCGTGTGGTGCCGGGTTAGAATAGTACCTCCCCCTTTCTACCCGTGGGTGCCGTAAGAGGACGACTCTGGGAAAGAGTTAGTGTATTGCAGGCGATGGGCTAGCAACCTGTCACTGCAATATTACGTTTAATCATCTGGTTACCCTGAAATTGCTATACGTGGCACAGGATTTTTGAATTCATGTGCTCTGCCTACCCCTCTTGGGAATACAGGCGTGAGAATATGTATGTATGTATGTATAAGTTTGTGTGGTGTCGGGTTTCACACCTCTCCATTTGTTTCGTGAATGTTGTTAGAGGCGACTAAGTAAAGAGGTTTAGGTTTGTTATAGGCGACAGGCTAGCAACCAGTCACTATCATACCTCCTTCATCTGTGTTTATATTTTCAGAGTACACAGTCAGTTTTAAGTTTGCAGGTAACTCCTACGACATTCACGTAAGAAATTGAGAGGAGCTATTCTAAACTCAACACCACACGGGAAATAAATTTTAAATGTGAAACTACAAAATGTGAAATAGTCATTTAACTATGTAACACTTTGTGTGCTCTGCCTACCCCATTTGGGAATGCGGGTGTGATGTATGAATGTATAGCTACCGGCATAAACACACTACAAAAAAAACTTGCCAAATTTGATACCAGGGACTAGGGTATGTGTGTATGTTATGAGTAGATAAGTAGGTAGATACTTAAGTTGAACTTAACCCGAGTTACGCCTGATATCTTAAAATTAATGTACCATGCCAAAAGTCACTATCGACCTCGCTGACAGTCACCTTGAGCAAGTCTCGACAAGTTTACGACATAACTCAAGGGCCGCAAAATTAAACTACCATTAGACAAAACTAGTTCCCCGGGCCACTGCTCCTACCCGCAAAGTTATCAAATAACCTCCGCCTATTTCCGTGACTGTTCGAATAATGCAAATGAAGAAATCCTTCAACATGGAGCGAAACAGCCGCATTCAATCCATTTGCAACCAAATTGCAGTTCATTTTGTTGTAATGAAGGCGATTGCGGGCCAGTGCGTCTCGTGACTGTAATGCGCTCTAATAATAATGTTGTGTTTACAGACTTTACAAATTTTATGGCTATTCGAAAAATAGCGCTTGTTTTGCGCGGATTAGCTGTACAGAGTGTACAGTCTGTAAATCGCTCAATTGGGTTATTGGAAATTTAAAAGGAAACAAATTCACAAACCCGATCGGTTACTTTTGTGTTGGCTTGCACAAAATAGATAGGTACAGAAGTCAATTTCCATACAAAATATACGACTTATTACTACTTTGTTCTCGTTTATTTATCAGCAGTAAATCGATCAACGAGATACGCGTGCCACCACCACGATAGTTGTATGTACCATCGCGAACCGGGATTGTTGAGCCACTTACCTATGTTTGTAACTTGATCGTGTAATACTAATCGAATAGATAACATCTCGCTGCTTATCGAAAATAACTCACTATTCCAAAATACTACATTTTTGTACTAACTATTAAACTGGGTGGAGAATAAGCTAATCTTTGTCGTGAATAAGACACCCAAGTCGCTACGTCAAAAACTGACCCCGTGGCAGCACTGTGCCGTTATGTGATTGGTTGGAACTCGACGCCGTCGTATCGGCTATGCCATTTGCAACGCGGATTCTGTCAGTCACATCGGTCATTCATTACACGTCTAAATTGTGAACAGTGGCAAGTGGCTCAACAATCCCTGTTCGTGACTGTACATACGCCATAATTGACATCCCTAGAGCGGCCGCCGAGCGTAGATAAGAAAAGTGAAGTACATACACTTCATTGACTTCTGTACCTACCTGTTTGTTTTGTGTCGCTTGGTTTCATGCACTTGCTGAGCTTGCTCGCTTTAATTTACATCCACAGAGTTTTAACAAAGCACAAACGTATACAGTGTGTTACCGACGTGTGGGCATTTCTTGAAGCAGTGTTAAGAGATGCGGTTTGTTAATCTACCCATTAACTTAATTGCATTAAAAAACAAAATTTCAAATTGCGTTACTTTTCTAAGAAAAGTTTAATTGCAAGCAATGTACAGTAAAGTTTCTGTCACAAAATGACAAATCTAATGTCATCTTAGTATTAACTGGAAGTTAAGTGAAGTTAAGTTACGCATACATTGAAGACTCAGAAAATGGAAGAATTGCATTTGTGGCTTTATTTGAAATAATTGTGATATGCTAATACTTGCAAATGATTGCTAATTTGATACATTATCGTCAGTTTTAATAAATGCCCGCAAGCCGGTAACACACTGTATGTTTACTTTAACACTCACAGTTAAACTCCTCCACATTTAAATAAAGTGATCGCCGAGGGAGTAATAAGTTTTTAACCTCGTCTACGGCGGAACCTTGTTAAGGGAAACGAAAACTCTTGAAAAGCTCTTAACCAGCGTGGAAAACATAAACCAGGCACACGGGCGCATTTTATAAAGTTAACGGCAACTCGATTAAGGAAGCAGTCAAAGAAAGTTGCAAGTGAGAGAGAAGTTGCTTCGATGCTTGATTGAATCCCGGGCAACGCACGCGGCTGTTAACGTACATTAAAACGCACTGTACCCCAAGTGTCAAAACACGAGTCCCTCGTCTGCGTTAATACGTATCAGAACGTCTAATGTGTTCGAAACGATCATGGAGTCAATAACGATTTCGTTTGCGAATTAACACGACATTGTATGGAGACGTGTCGACCGCGGCAGTTGTCCAAACGTTCCGCTTAGCGGCGCTGTCTCAGTTCCATATAATTTCGCGTTAATTCGCAAACGAAATCGTTATCGACTGCATGATCGTTTTGAATACACTAGACGTTCAGTGTATGGGAACGCTACTTGTCTTGTCGGTCACGACAGTTGTGTAAACGTGCCGCTGGGAGGCGCTGTCTCAGTTCATATGCAAACTGTTGCGTCTGATGCGCATTAACGCAGACAAAAGTGACTTGTTTAGATCGTAATGACGACACTTGGCGTATCGATCGGCTTTTCGCGACTTAGGAAAAACCGACGCGCTGGAACGCGGACTATATCGCGTTTGTAATGAAATAAGGGTGCAACGCTATATGTCCCTGACTCCCTCCTCGTTCGCATTCCTTCAAACTCCATACGTTTTCAACTTAAAGTATGGAGGCTTATTGGTTTTAATATCGAGTATATTGCGGCGTTACTGTGAGACGTGCTTCAAGATATGCAATTGGATTGCGTCGAGACTATTAAATATGCATTTTGCACTATTTTCAAATTCAATAAACATTTGAAGTGTGATAGCTGGTTTAGAAAAACATATCACCAATACTTCTTTGGATGGCGTAAGAGGCGACTAAAGAAATATAGATAGCCTCTATAGTTCATTTTATGCGACAGGCCAGCAATCTGTGACTATAATACCTCTTAATCTTAAACCTAAAAATTGTGCCAGAAATGCCGACAGAACTGAAATGGTAATGATTATACGTTTTCAATAAAGATTTCGATAAAATACCTAAGAGACTCACTAATTTAAAGTAATCTAATTTTAAATTAATCTTTCACGATTTTCACACGTTGATATTGAACTAAAATTGGAACAGCTCCTAATCACGACCAAAACTTATTTTTAATTAGACGTGTTGGACGCGTCGCAGCATCCGTGGTCTCGAAATGACTGAAGTGGCGAAGTTTTAACGCATTCTTTCAGTGCGAGTTTTGTTAACTACCCGCACTACTTAAAATTAGACTTGCATGTCCTTGGATTGTTTCATTTGCATTGGGGTGAATTTAATCTAATTAATTTAATCCACGAAAGGTAATATGCTCACAGTCCCCAGCATTTACCGTGGGCAGATTTTAAGTAGGCAGTGGGAGTAAGTTCGCACATCGGTTTTCCATTGAAAAAACGATTAGTTAGTTTCCGGAAACAAATCATTCGTAAAAGCCGCGCCCCATTACTCCTGCAGCGCTATTGTCTAACGCACCAAAATCTACACCGTTTCAACTGTCAAATTAAAAATGATGTAAACAAGTAGATTTTTGGTGCGTTGACAATAGCGCTGCCGGCCACCTCTAAGATTTTTAACAATCTGCTTTTTGATAAATCAAGTCTAGCACACAGTCTAGTTCACTATAATTGCTATTATCTATTGTTAGTTTAATCTTATACATAAATAATAGTTATTGCCTGAGCGTACATCGAACACAGCAATGTCATACGTCGTTATTATTAAACATACAACGCACGAGTCATATTAATTGCCCGTGTCCGAATGTTAAGCCATTCTGGCCTGCAGCCGGTAATGGCAGCTTACAATCAATGTTCTATGCAATTGTACATGCATAAGTTTGCATAATTCTAGGTTGAGGACAGGCGTAATGGATCTGTCTGATTTTATTGCTTGTTTTAGACTCAGATTAAATTTCTGCGCAGAAATGTCTGGGGATCGAACGGTGAAAAAAACATCCTATAAAGCGCTGCTTGTAAACTGAGACCAACAAAAACCAAAGCTGTTTTCAAATTGGCATGCATGTTATCTTATTTTGGTGTCTGATCTTAGAATAATAAATCCCACTAGTAATTTATAAGTGAGTACGAAATACGTATTTGTTGACACTTTTCCTGGAGATATAGTAAGGATAGAACTCACGGACTACAGAAAATGTCATGCAATTTTTATAAAGTCATTGAATATTGAATTTCAACTGAACCGGAATAATATGTCTGCGATGTCTGCTAGTCTTTTTGAACTGGCACAAATGCTTTGAAAGTATTTGTTTTAGATGAATTTTACTTCGCGATAATTTAAAAGCTGCTAGCTACTGTTTATTCCTAATGATTCCTGCACTTTCTGAGTTTCACGACTAAATCTTGTGACTATTAATATGAAAATGTGTATTAATCCGCTTTTTGTGCAAATGTAATCTTAATTACAGTGGTAAAATAATGTATCCAGCCTGAATAAACTATGTAATCTTGAAGCATGTACCTACCTACTGCATTCAAATTTGGTTAATTTAGTTTTCATAAAAAAGGAGATGGAACAAAATTTAAAAAGAACCTTTGGCTTCTCTGTTGATTCTTTACATTATGTATAATTTAGTTTGCAGTAAATAGCTTGCAACGTCTAATAGAATAGCTAACCTTATTCGTCTACAGAAGAATGCCATTGTTTCTAGAAAATAACGCGATTCAGCGTCCAGACGCTCGACCTAACTATAATTAAGAAGTGGCTTTCAGATCTTTTAAGGACATAATATTTGATTTTAAGCAGCTGCAACTTTCTACTTTGAATTTAAAAAGTTAACTGAACTTCTTTCATTTGGTCTGCAGTATTGAAATTGTTTTTGGGATTTAACCACCGATTCGACTTTTTATTATTCTGCTTTACAAGTCTGCAATTGATTCAGAAAAATGAAAAAACTAGAAGTCATAAGTAGATGTTGTTATTTTAAATAGTTATGGGAAATAGTCAAATATATTTTACGTTACATTTAACGTGCTCTGTCTTTAGGAATATACAAGGAGTGATATTTAAATGTGTGTAGACAAATCTTACCTCTATACAACTAATTAAATAAGTAGTATTCTTATCTCGATTTCCATTGTGACATAACTTTACCTTAAACTGGAAATTTACAATCTTACAACATTGGAAATTACACCTCTCCATTTCTACCGCGGAAATTGCGAGAAACGCTTAAGGAAAAGAAAAGTGAAAACCTTAAGCGAAAAAAATATACTAAATAACGTAACGAAACGTGACGTATTCATGGTCTTATCTGTGTAACATCTCGTGCGTTCTACCTACCCAGTTCGTAACATGTTGTTACGTGTGCCTATTTGTGTAAAATGTTCATCTCACTCTTGGTATACAATAATAAAAATAACTCAGTTTCCTTCCACTGCTGAACTCTGGTATCACAATGGTTACAATTTTCTTGGACACTCCGAGCGATTACACGGCAATCTGCTGCACCTCCATTCTATAAATACATGTCACTAAACAAACCCCAACGCTCGCAGCGGGTAAACTTGCATTGAAATAACAAAGCGCAGATAGAAATTTGGTCAAATCGCACGTCATATCTGCAACGGAATGTGTCGGGTGCACTGCGTAATGGCGGATGTTTTCGCTGTACAAATAGCAAGTAATCAATCCCATTATCCCAACAACAGTGCATTCTACTGAACTAAATACTAGTTAGCATTCAATTATTCGTGTTGTGTTCATTTAGTCCATTGTCACTGATAATTTTGGGAAGGACGCGTAGGTAATAACATCACACCTAAACAACTGAATTAAATTGACTAGTGGGTTTGTTTTCTACCAACTTGAGTTATTATGGGGTCTCATAATGACTAAGAAACGACCAGGCAGTCTTAGGAGGCGATGGAGGGACGAGTTAGATTATCTTTTAAATATTTGACACCGTTAGAAACAAAATACCGAGAGCAGAGGAATGATTAGAGGGAGACCTTTGCTCAGCGGTAGGATGATACAGGCTCTAAAAAAGCCTGAATTATTATGATATTAGCTAGTATATTCGGCGGAAAAAAAGGAACAACTAGCCGTCTTTTACTTAGGTAAGACTTACGCAATTTTAGTTTATTTACCTACGCAGTTTTACCTACCTACTGTCGCAAATTTTTGAAATGTAAATTCTCTACTTTATGAATTTCCAGGCCGCGGCGTTCATTGACCCGTGACGTGCCAGATGTTTCCCTTTCATCACTTAGTGACTCTTTTATTGAATGAAAAACTTTCAGCGAGCTCCTTCCTCGCTATAAAATGCAGTCGTTCCTTTCATATTAGCCACGGCTGTAATATGAAATGGAACTAGGTACTTACGTATCTAAGTAATTGGCTGTTCCCGACACTCGCAAATTGCACTAGCTGTTTCTACATAATTTTTTTGTAAAAAAAAAATCTTATTTGGACGTTCAATAATTGTAACTAACTAAATAAAAGTACAGATACCAATACATATAAATTTGGACGTAAGTGTAGCTACGTAAAAGAAATCGGCCACGTGCACCAAGAAGAAAGATCAAAGACCGTACTCGTAGAGCTGCGTATTCCGTATGTCTCTAAAAATATATCGGTTTAAACCAAAAAACATAACATTATACATATAACGGATTGCGACAATACATTAACGTTAGCGTTTTCCCCATACGACAAAGAACACCAACTGCAAAAAAGTCTGTATTCCCAAATTTTTAAGTTAGTATTCCAAATTGCACTGGGCCAGTTATTCCTTTAAAAGTATCTACGAAATCCTAGGTCTCGTCAGTCAGTCAGAAGATTTTTTCTGTCATTTGATTAAAAATCAAACGTGCCAAAATTTAAATATAAGGCTGCGACAATTTCGGGCGCCGGGGAGAGGGGTAATGTAATTTAGCGCGTGTCAACGCAACGCGGATGTTTTGTCGCCCGCACGTGGAATGCGTCTGGACTGACTGACAAATGCTTTTGATACAATATACATCTTTAGAGAGATTACGCTTTTAAGCGATTCGGTATTATCATCATCATTAGTCCTTTTTTCAAAATGAGAGCGATTGGGATGCAGTATCCGCGTAATTAGAGTTCAGGTCAGATTGCTTCACGAACCTTCACTTGTTTGATAGAAAGTATAATATTGTAGAGGTCATATTAATACTAGAATTGGTGAGCTGCATTAAAATTAGTCCTGTATTTTTATGTTTTCAGTTTATAAAGTCAGTGGTAAAGGACAAAGTCTTAGTTTAAGATAGAAAAACAAAAATCGGTGTCGGGTTTAGATTAACATCTCTCCATTTCTTCCGTGGATGTTGTACGAGGTGACTAAGGATGTAGGCTAGTAACCTAACCTATCACTATTATTTCTCCTTCATCAAATTTCCGACTTAAAATCGTACCGTGTTACGATACGTAAATATTTTAAGTTGGGAAGTAGGTTTGACTAACGCTACGTGTGCTCTGCCTACCTTATTTAGGAAAACAGGCATAAAGCACGCATGTATGGAAACTTTAACAAAACTTCACTCCTCAATTCGTTTATCACTACCAAAAAACAGTTGAACAAGTTTATTAACGTCACGCTACATCAACGAACAAAACAATTACGCGATCATAATGAAGATGCTTGCGGCTTCATATCGCAGACATATTCTGTTACCGCCCGTTAGAACAGTTGCAATAAACGCGACTTAGCAGTTTATAATGAGGTCCCTCGGTCGTACCACACGTCGCCTCCCGAGACGCCTATGGCTTGCCGACATCATGTTCTTATTAGCAAGAGTAATGTACTCCACTTCCATAACATTGAATATTCACTCGTAAGTTAGTAAGCTGTAATAGAGCTAGCATCCGTCGGCTGCAAACGCATTAGGCAGCTGTTTAGATATTACGCACCATTAACTAAACTAGCATTGCGTGTGCCTTGAGTAATGCAACTTTTTTGAAATTTTGGCGACCTCATACATTTACATACGTCACGCCTGTATTCCCAAATGGGTAGGCGAAGAACACAAAACGCTACATAGACAAAGCCGTGACCATTCCACATTTCATGGCCACTTCTAGCATATTTTTAAGTTTTAAGTTAAGAGGTAAATAGTGACAGGTTGCTAGCCTGCCGCCTATGTACCTTCTTTGTAACTGTAAATGTAAATCTATTTCCTTAGTCTTTTACAATATCCACGGAAGAAATGGAGAGTTATATCGTGTTCGAAATATTAGTCTATGAACCAACCAAATATTAATAATACTTGGTTTTCCGTTCAATATTTTCTCTGATTTGAACCAACGGCGCCTAATCTAAACGGAATCCTGAGTAGATATCTGGGCGACCCGAAGCAGTTGTTTTGTACTGTCGATTTAGAATTCAAACGCAAAGAAACAAATCAAACATCCTGAACGAGTAATTGAAGTTTCTAAATCACGCGGCAATCAAGCCAGCGGTGCGACACGGCATTAGCGCACTCATGAATACGGCGCTCGCCATTTTGTACAGGATCGAGAGCGGGCGTTCCTTAACCCATAAAAATATATTAACTCCTATAAATTTAGCATCGTCAGCGTTTTATTTTGCGCTTAAGCGATACGCTCTCGTAGGTCGTAAACAGGGCTCATCAAACGGGGGCGGATTATTGCCGACATGCACGCCGATATAAAGTGAAGCTTTCTTTTATAACGGTGAACAGGAATGACGCCGCAAAAGATTTAAAACCACTCGATGGCAGACAACGCCCGATAAAACTATTTGCATTAAAATTGAAAACAGTCTTTGACATGGAGTTGCAGATTTCCCGGCGGAGCCAGCGTTTGCTGGAGATTATAGCGAATGTGTAATGTGGAATGGAACGTTCACTGCATTCTTTTATTTAATAAGACAATATTTATATAATAATCACCCAGCCTAAATACGTCCCGCTGCAGGGCACAAGCCTCCTCTCAGTATAAGAGGGAGTGGACACACACGACTTTGAATTACTTTGTCGCTCTGTCTAGCCTTCCTAGCCATGTTGTCCTCCACCAAATCTCTTGCTCGGGTAAATATCGAATTAATTTACGCTTATAAATTAAAAAAAAACCCGAGGTGCCAGCCCGTGGTTCGAATCCACAAACCTCACCACGATAGGCCTCAGCTCAAACCGCTGGGCTACCATTACATGGTTATTTTATAACGAGAACATTTTAGCTATGTATTTCTTAGTATTATTATGACTTATTACACATATTAGCGGTAATTCTTTACCTTCCTTGGCTCGGTTGTCTCATCACCGCACGCCGTGCAAACCTGTCACTCGTGATTTATGATCCGCGAAACTAGGCAAGACGGATCTACAAGAAAATATTTGCATCTCGGTTATAATGGAAGCTAAACAAACGTCAATTTGCATTTACAAATAGGTATTCCATTTAAAAGAGACGAAAGGAAAACATCGGCATGATGGATGTGCCCGTCATCGGAGGCTTCGATTACATTTCACGAAATGCGATATATCTACCGACCGAATGCATTAACATTCGCGCTGAGTCACTGCGACACCACGCAGATTAGTAGCACCTCGCGGGGTAGACGGGACACATCGGTTAAGAATAACATTTTCATTGACCTCCACACACACATCCTTACGCCCGTATTCCCAAGAGGGGGAGGCAGAGTGCATGAATTCAAAAATCCAGTGCCACGTTTAGCAATTTCAGGGTAATTAGATGGTAAAACGTGATATTGTCGAGACAGGTTGCTAGCCCATCGCCCACAATACACTAACCCTTTCCCAGAGTCAGAGAGAGGAAGAAAGGGGGAGGTGCTATTCTAACCCGGCGGCACCACACGGGCAAACAACACGCACGGCACGCAACGGCACGTGGAGAAAATGAATGAAGCAAAGGTGTGTAAACAAGTATACAAGTTTATTAGGGCATGTCCGTCGAGGGCACCCTCGAAGAACGTATATCGACCGGATCGGGGATGTTCTAAAAAGAGGGCAAATTAGAAGTATCCGAAACCGTCGAGCGTGTATGACGAAATTGATGAATGTGAGTGAAGCGAGAGAAATATGCTAGAATAGGAGCGAATGGCGCTCTCTTTTCTCTGCCTATGCCTACCCCGCAGGGAATGGAGCGTGACGTTTACGTATGTATTTATATGTATAAAAACAACAAGCATACAAACATCACGCATGTATTCCCAAATGGGGTAGGCAAAGCACCCGAAACGCTGCATAGATAAAACCCTGGGTTCACATATCGTGGTAACTTCTAGATTTTAAGTTGGCAGATATAATAGTGACAGGTTGCTAGCCTGTCGCCTAAAATATACCTTAAACTTTCTTAGTCACCTCTTACGGTATTCATGGAAGAAATGGAGAGGTGTTATTCCAATTTCGACACCACACAGAAAGCAAAAACACACTTGTAAAGTAAACCTTCAAGTACTTAAGTATTAACTTATGTGGATTTGGTATTAAAGGATTAACTTCAGAACCAGATATAGAGCAAAGTATTGCAAAGAAGCTTATTTAGATAATGTTCGTAACTAACATTGTTTGAAGTATTTGTAAGAATTAGTTGTCATTAAACAAATTTGTCACGTCTGTAACCTTTTCATCTTTTTCACACCAAAGCACGTCGAAGATTGGCCGTAACCTATTGATTATATCCATTTTTAATATAAACAAATACGACATTGATGGATGATTTAGGATTGTTTCGTGTCAATTCATTTTAAATACTTTATTAACACCAAATACAAATACTGTATATACTCGCATGTAATGGTGTTTATTTTTGATGTTATTGTGTCGATTGATTATATTTTGACAAACAATTATTTCGTAAACTATATTTATAACTAGAGTTACTTGAATAAAATACTCTTAATTGTACCTATAAAAACGTATTACTGTGCTACTTTCATCTATGTTTAAGTTTAATATTATGTAACTACAAAACGTGAAATGGTCATGGTTTTGTCAATGTAGCGTTTCCTGTGCTCTGCCTACCCCATAAAGAATTTTTCAAGTTCGAAACAATTACTTTTTTTTATTGTATTGTATTGAATGAGTTTAGTCAAATTATTAAACCCACACTCAACATTCGGTCCGGTAAAGTTAAAATCAAGTTGCCAGCAGCCATTAATTTTCATATTCTTCAACACTTCTCGCTCATTTTCAAACAGATAGTAAATATTCTAAAGACGATCTGCGTTTCAAAAGTTCGCTATCTGCTTTCAAAATTATAGAGTAGGAAATTCAACTAAAAGTTGCATAATAAATTTTGTTTCCTGAAATATGGTGAAGACAATGTCCAACTCGGAGTACGAAGCGACGGAACTTGAAAACTCCGCTGACTAACGACACTTTCAACGGAGGAAAAATGTTTTAATTTAACCAACTTATTGATTTTAGTTCAGGGATTTCGGAACGATATCAAGTTACGCGAGTCGATTGAAACGGGCCCAAAAGTGAAGCTCTACCGTCGATGATTCGCAAAAACGTTTGGGAAATAGGAGCTAAGTTTTGTGCGATGTCGATCAGTGTTTTACTTAATAGAGTTTCACCGTGTGGTGTCGGATTTAGAATAACGCCTCTCCATTTCTTCCGTTGAAGTCGCATGAGGTGCCAGAAGTAGTTTCAGATGTATTTTAGGCTAGGTTATGGTTGTAGAGGTTCTGCCTCTTCTCTGGCCATTTTCTGTCATTTTTTTTTTCGTTTTTAAATTTAGAGGTATAATAGTAATAGTTAAGGAAATAGGTTAAGGTATATTTTAAAGCGCAACCCTTACCTGCTCGCCAGCAAACGTAGCATTACGACTATTAGGCTAACCATCCCAAATTAACCGGATTATTGTCTCCCACATTTGACAAGACTCCCGACAATGGAACAAATTAAGAATATTAGCATTGGGATCTGGCACATTGTTCGTAACGTGGAAATAATGGCGGCGTCTGATTGCCGCCGTCACCTCGGCGCGCCTCGTGAATACCAAACATGCCCAATTAATTAATATCAGCGCTGTACTGTTCCCTTGCATTTGGATCATTAGCTGCTTTCACACGCCTGTCACCAACTTTAGACGAATTAGACGACGGCACGGTGTTTTAAAGATAAAACTGCCGTGAGAATCATAGTGAAATAGGGATACGCCGTATCTGTATCGAGATTAGCTCGAAATTTTTTGGACGAATTCGTAACGCATCAAAGGGAGCGCCCGCGGCAGCAGATAGATGCGCTCTGCGCGCTGCGGCTCTTTCCACGCAACTGACAGCGCTTTACGACTACCCACATTTTCGCCATCACATTCAATTATAATTGTCAATCGTTGGGTAGCCCGCAACACAGTCCACGACATTTAATTTGGCAAAATGTTAAGTAGTGGGGATAAATTCGCGCATCACTACCTAAAATCTTGCCAAGTTAGATTTCGGGGCCTGTAACACCGTCTGTCTCTAAAGGGTTATTACACAGACCATAGACGCAGTACGAGTACTAAGAACAGTTACAGAAACAGACGTGAGTGTATCTTTTTTTTTTCATTATCAGCAAGGTGTCTTTCGAGCTTCACCGTCACGCCTTGAAAAAGTCACTTTGTTTTCGTAAGCGTCCTGAGCTTGTTTTTGCTTTATAATTTTCCTCGTTTTGAGTAACTACAGCGCGGAGCAGCTTTTTAACCGACTTCAAAAAAGGAGGTATTCAATTCGGCTGTATTTTTTTTTTTTTTTTTTTTTTTTTTTTTTTTTTTATGTATGTTACCTCAGAACTTCTAAACGGGTGGACCGATTTCGATGATTTTTTTTTTGTTTGATTGGAAATGGCTTCCCATTGGTCCCATTTTAATTTCATCAATATCTGTCGCGTAGTTTTTGAATTACAGGAAACGCGTTTTGTATGAAAGACATCAACGGGCAGTCGGCGCGTCTTAGTAAAACTTACCTACATAGATAGTTCATGATCCAGCCTATATACGTCCCACTGCAGGGTACAGGCCTCCTCTCAGTATGAGAGGGCGCTTGGGCTATAATTCCCACGCGTGCCCAGTGCGGATTGGGAACTTCACACACAACATTGAATTGCTTCGTCGCTGTGATACACAGATACTTACCTACAAACAATCACGCCTGTATTCTCAAATGGGGTAGGCAGAGCACACAAAACGCTACATAGACAAAACGATGACTATTTCACGCTTCGTGGCCACTTCTAGCATATCTTTTTTTTTTGTTTTAAGGTGGCAAGTATAATAGTGACAGGTTGCGAGCCTGTCGCCTAAAATTTACTTTAACCTATGTCCTTAGTCGCCTCTTGCGACATCTACAGAAGAAATGGGGAGTATTTTTATGTGTTTTCGCTGATTACTCGAAGACGCCTGGACCGATTTGGGTAATTCTTTTTTTGGTCTGAAAGGGTATAGTTTCCAGGTAGTCCGATTGTCAGCATACCTTGACCTGATGATGGAATATTAGGGAAATCGGGGGCAACCCTCAAATTTTATAGTCACAGGTAATGTTTTTAGTACATTTTTCAAAGCTACACCAGTAATTACGCTTGACAATAAAAAAAAATACTGAGCTGATGATGATAGGTCAACTCCTTAATGTTTAGGAGTTAAAGGATAATTCTTTCAATACTGAATGCACCTGCAGACTGGAAATTTCTACATAAACAGAAGTTTCCTTTCGGGATAAAGCTAATTTGAAGTCGGTTTTTTTTTGTTTAAAATTATTACGGCTTCGCTTTACCTTTCCTTTTCAGTGGGTTTTAAAGTTGAACCGGCTCTTATTGGGACTTCGAGAGCCTAAACAGCAGCGCGCGCGAGCAGACAATAAGTGCAACGGCTTGACGGCAAAACGACAGACAGAAGCAGCTCGCCCGTAACAATACGCTTTGTATCACTCCAATCTCAAAAGAATATTCGAATGTATCGAGCTGGAGAGAATTTCACTCACATCGAACCATTCAGAGGAATCTCAGCAAAATTCCCAGCTAAATTTTCACATAATCTCCGATCAGTTTACTAGAGTGTCATTGTTTAGAAAAACGGCGGGATTCCGACGAAGCCTTTTGCGAACTGATTGGAATTTATCTGGAACAAGTGAATACGTTTTGAAGCAATGAATCACGTAACATTTCACAATTGTAACAAAGTTATTTATTTTCTTTCATTTGTGATTAAGAATAGGATAGGTATTAGAAAATCTCGTTTCAGATATTTTTATTTTAAACGCACCATTTACTGTCGCGTTATTTATAGAGACAGAGAGTTTAAAAATGAGACTACCGATAGACTTACTTATATTGACAAATATACATAACTCACGTCTTAAATCGAGTTTAGCTCGACATGCTTCTGGCTAGTCCGCTCTTCATCTAAAAACCGCGGCGGCGGCTGCCAAAACGCGCATTGCGCGCCATCCATATTTTCAGCCATCCGTATTTTTCAACATGCGATTGAGGGATCTTTACATCACAAAATTCAAAGGCTTTTGGTTGGACGGAATACAGTAAAACGTATGTAAGGTTTTATGAAGGTAGTACCTAAGTTGAACGCTTGATAACGAGTACGCAGGCCCTAACGTGCGAGCTGAAACACCAGGCTCCGGATAAACCGTCCACTTGTCAGTATGTTAAGAAGTTATTTAGCGAAACGGGAGCCGGGAACTATCTCTGCGCAGAACCTCTGTCCCGACGGCCCACTGTTTACCGCGCGGCCGACGAAAGGGCCTGTTTACATCAGCGGTTCTTTTCGGCAATTTCTAGGCGAAGCGACATCGCAGCGCGCAGGGGGCGAGCAAGCTGCCTCATAAAAAATCGCGGCGATATCGCAGCTTGCTCGCCGCGTGCTCGCGACATGCCCTTAGGTGATAAGAGATCGCGGCGTGCACGCAGCGAGCTCGCCGCGGGTCGTCGCGGTATTGCAGCGATTATTTTATCGCAATATGATCGCCGCGAGCACGCGACGATCCACGGCGAGCTAGCTGCGTGTACGCCGCGTTCTCGCATCGCCGAAAAATCGCCTTAAGAATCGCTACTGTGAACCGGACCTAACGCGTCGCCGGAGCTTTGTTTAAGTAAGATAACTTTCCCACTCACATTAATGCGCATTAACTAGACGAATACTGGCCACAATTAAACCTCCTAAGTCGCGACACTACTATGTGCCGTAAACCGCACAACTATTAGGTATTAGAGTCTCAAGTTTTACATAAGTACTGGGATGTCTACGTTCGGGATCATTTTCACACAAATACAAACACACGTTTACATACATACATGTCACGCCTGTATTTCCGAATTGAGTAGGCTGTGACAAAGCTATGAATGACGCAAATAGTAGTTCAAAAAAGGAAAGGAAGCTAATGATTTTCAAGCTAAATTAAATATGTTTTTATCAAATCCAAAAGCTGTTCTGATTTATTATGTGAAGTTTATTGTTAAGTTTTTATATATATTTTCAAACTAAAGTTAATCTGATAATCCATCCCTATATGTACTACTCAAAATAATGCACAAAAATTTTAGTCGGTAATTATTAAATTACTTAAATCTTTGCCAAGTAGGTATGCTGCACCCTCCAAGAATATTATGCGTTTATTTCTCTAAAAATGCATTAAAGGCGCTTTGCCTGTTTAAGGGAAAAGAAAATCACTTTGACTCGCTCCACGTGCCGGTAATTTTGTATTAAGTTTAACAAACGCTTGCATCAAGCACTTTGTCTGGAGATTTCTTTGTACGACGCTGCCATAACAATAGATTTTCATTCAAACATTATTTTCTCATACCTTTGTTGCAAACAAGAATAGTAAGGCCAATATGGCTGGCTCTTCAAAAAACGTAAAAAGTTGAACCGTAAAAAAGTAATACGGAAGCGGTGACGATTATAGCGCGTTGTAGCGAGAGTAATAACACTCACGTATGTTTGGCTGGACATTCATTATCTTCCCTCGCCGCGGGCACTGCAGCAAGTTTAAATTTGCAGAAATAATTTATAGCACTGAAAATCAAAATATGAAGGGGAATTTTTGTGTCCGGTATTGTTAATGACTGTGTTCGTTCTATTTATGTTCGTTCTCGCGCTTCCTTTTGCTGCAGTATTCGAAGGTAATGTGGGGTTTCGTATTTAGCCCCGACGCGGCAGAAGTACGTTAACCATCCAGAGGTTACACCGTTTAATTGGATTAGGATCCAAAAATACGATAAAATCGAATAAAGCGTCTAAGAGTTTTGGGCCCGTATGATTTCAGGTTTAAAATAGCATCACTTCATTTCTTCTGTGAATGTCGTAAGAAGCGACTAAGGATATAAGTTAAGGTATTTTTTAGGCGCCACGCTACCACCTGTCACTATAGTACCTCTTAACTTAAAACCTAGAAAATATGCTAGAAGTGGCTACCAAACCTGAAATAGTCAAAAAATTGTCTAGGTATAGGTTTAGGTATGCTTTAGGCGACGGACTAGCATCCTGTCACCATTTTACCTAACTTAGAACCTAAAAATAAGCTAGCAGTGGCTGCAAAACGTGAAGTAGTCATATTGATCATGTATTGTTATGTTTCGCATGCTCTGCCTACCCCATTTGGGAATACAGCGAATAAGTGTGTAGTTCAGGGACGGCCGTTTGTTACAGTTTAACAGTTTGAATAATACATAGCTGATAGATATTACGGGCTTATCCCAGAAACAAAAGATATTCCGTGGAACGCGAAGCCAACTTATAACAGTAAATTGCGCGGAGGCTTGAACACCTGCATAATGTTCCCGTCAATCATACGGGTGCGTGAAATTGAATCTCATGAGCGCAAATCACACAACCCTCTATTACCATATTATACGACAGTGTCACTCACCCGGACTGACGGGGAGGAAATAAAATACAACCTTAATAATAACGGCTTAGGGTCCATACCTAGACGAGGACCTCAGCTATTTGCTTGTTATCTGATTTCTTTATTTTCAATTTGCTACGGAAATAATGGATACAAGTGGTACCTAATAATTTAAGTTGAGATTTGAATCTTTACGGTTCCGTAGAGTCATTGTATTTTCAACATGGAAATATATATCCACAGCTCAATGCCCAAAGACTTTTGTAAATTATAAGGCACAGCGCAGGCGACAGACTTTTTGTGTGATCGAATCTGCGGCGCACAAAAAATCTGCATGGATCATGGGCGTAGCCAGGGGGGGGTTTTGGGGGTTCAAACCCCCCCCCGAAATGTTCAGGCTGCCATACTACAATCGTGATTTTTTTGTGTCCGACTCGCACTTGGCCGATTTTTTTTTATAAAACCCCCCCCGAAACTAAATCCTGGCTACGCCCGTGGCATGGATTGTATTCATTGTGCGCCGGACTTTTTGCGCGACGTGTGCGTTACTGCATGTAATTCCATAGGTTCTATTTTTACTGACTAAAAAGCCCATCGCGGATAGTCTGTCGTCTGCGCAGGGCGTTAAGAGGATAGGTGTCGCACCGCTTCTCCATATAAACGTAGTCCCCTGTTTTCACCGTGAATAATGACATTAGAGCAAAAAATTTTTTTTTCATTATACCTGTATCTGTTGTGGCTATGCCCCTATAATTTGTTTTTATCGATATTCTAAATAAGAAAAAAATAAAAATAAAAATTTAGAAAATCGAAAAAAGCAAATCATAGGCATAGCCACAATAGATACAAATTTAATGAAAAAAAAAATTTTTTTGCTCTAGTGTCATTATTCACGGAGAAAACAGGGGACTACGTTTGTATGGAGAAGTGGCGCGACTCCTATCCTCTTAATTACAATAGACACACATACACATCACGCCTGTATTAGGTACCCTAGAATATACCATAACCTATTTCCTTAGTCGCCCGTTACGATATCTACGGAAGAATTGGTGAGGTGTTACTCTGAACCCGACACCACACGGGATAGTATGATTATTATAAAACCAATGCAATCATTTTTTATCTACTGTGTCGTCGTCACCAGAGAAACGTAGAAATAAGAAAATGAAAGATCAGTAGAGCACACATAATATATCATCGATTTATGTGTATGAAAACAAAAATTACTATTCAGACTTTTGTTGACAAATGTTTTAACTCTACCTATTTTGGACTTTCCGGACTTGCTTGTGTCCTGTTTCATTCAAGATCACAACCACAGTTTAGTTAAAACCCCAAAGAAATTTATTTCTACTATAGCGGGCATATTTAGATTAAAGTTTTGTAATAAATTACGTTAGGTATAAAGCGATTCATTGTGTAGAGTAACTTCGAAATTTGGCATCAAAAGGATAAAAAGCAACAACTTACTAACTTTTCTACTTTGCGTACAAAAATAAGCACACGAAAGGGACAGGGTCGTATTTTCAGAATATTTCTTTGCCCAAATTGAAAAACCACAAGTTTTAATTAATTTTACCTCATAAATGTAAGTTGCTTTAATCTTTTCTTATTTCGTTTCAGTAAATTAAATATTTTGTTGATTCGCGCGTTTGTGTTCGTAAGAACACTTTGACGAAGAAAATCGCTAATATAAGATCGCAGGTTCTGCTACTTTTTGGGTTTCTCGAATTTTTATTTACTAAACCCGTAGAAACATTTCTATAAAATGTTTCTTGCGATTCCATGTAATGTATCTTCTCAATAGAAGTATGTATCACACAAGACAGAGACTGTTCCTTTTTTTAAAGGGTCAAAACAGGACGCAATATCGACAAAAATTGAGAACGCTGCATTGTGATCACTGATCAGTATTTATGAAGGGACTTCTGAGGTATAATATGACACTTGCCTAATGTAGTTAAAAATCTACTAAATTATGGCATAACCTCAACATTAAAATTAGTGGTTGACCATGTTTAAATCCCAAAAAGTCGTACCACTTCAACTTGGTCCCTTTGTCCCTGACCCTTGACCCAGGGCTATATTAAGTTGCTCTATGCGCCACGGCATCAGTCGCAACAGGTTTCCCCATATGGAACAATAGCAAGCCTCCGTGGAATCCATCGCATAGTTGGCAACAATTGAGTTGGGCCCGATGTCTCGCCTTCAATCGGATCGAGTTTTTATTGCCGGCATAAAACATATTGTGCAGATACACTGGTATAGCTGGGAATATCCTCCACGTAAACAGTTGTATCGATATTATGGTGAACGTATTTTGCGGGATTAAATTGTATTTGACCTAGTGTGTGTAAATTAAGAATGCAAGACGAGTTCATGGATATGCAGTAAATAGGTCTCATTTGGTTGTGCGATGTTTTTGTTGCAATAATTAACAGGGTTTCGGAATTCATTGGCAAAGAAAATGAAAAACTCAATTTTCTTATAAACGACTTTACTATAATTATGACAAACGAGTGAAAGATATCAACCAACTTGAACTGAAATATAGTGCTAGCAAACCTGACGAAAGCAGTAAGCAGCAGTTTTTGTGAAAAAGTATGAATTCGAATTATTTTTGAGCATAATTAATAAATTATCAATTCTAGATTTTCTTTTTTACTGTGTTGTTAGAAATACTGTTGCAAGGATTCATTTATTTTAAGCATCATTTGTATTTGAACTACCTACACAATAGGTACATTATAAATTATTTCTCGAAAAGCGTTTTTGGTTGTATTAATATTTGATTTTCTCGAACGAGTTGGTTTCGCACGTCGTCCTCGATATAACAATATGGATGATTGGGCATCGAGCAAAAATTGTTTTTTCTCCTGCATAGCGGTCGTACTGATAGAATTACCCATTTGCATTACAGATTGGACGAGGCTTGCCCCAATCAACAATTACTCTACATGTATAGATACACTAAATGATAAAACACTTTTATCTTCGGTTTTTCGTACATGTAACAAATTGGGTAGGCAGAGCACATAAAACGGTACACAAAACTACGCGTGCTTCGCCACTTTTAGCATATTTTTAGGTTTAGAGTTAGACAAAAGCTTTATGCTAGAAGTGGCTACGAAACGTAAAACTGTCATGGTTTTTTCTATGTATTTAGCTTCTCTTAAAATGCTTTAGTTATCGTAATTTTAATGTCGGGTTTAGCATAACACCTCTCCAGTTCTTCCGTGGAGGTGACTAGGGAAGCAGGTTAAGATATACTTGAGGTTTAGGTGACAGTGTAGCCACCTGCCACTATTACAATGTACCTGTCAACTTAACACATTCACGACCAAGCCTAAAATCAAAACATCTGCGCGGAACCGAGTAGTCTATAGCTAGTACAAAATGAACCCGGCTACCGGGTTCTCGGAATCCCGCGAATGTTTTGAAGAACCCGGGAGGCGGGTCCTTGGTTCTAAATGAGTTAAAACCTAAAAAAAAATATGCAAGAAGTGGCCACAAAACGAGAAACAGTCGTGGTTTTAGTCGCATTTCGTGTGCTCTACCCCATCAGGGAATACAGGCATGATGTATGCATCTATGTATGTAAAGTTTAATGTTTTCAATTGAATATCGCCACGATGCGGATATCACTCTCCATCAGTACAGTACCAGTTAATATACCAACAACAATAAGGGACGAAGGTAATTGCCCTGGATTGGGCTAAACTAACCGATGCGAGGTGTTGTCCATGACTATGCAAATGGAGTCTGTTCAGTGGCGATTACACGCAAACCCACTCGCTTCTGCATGTCTAATTGACACCGAGTACCTAGACAATTATACATTGCCCATTGAAACGGTATGGCATACCATACCCAGAGATTGTATGCTGATTATAATACAGAATAGGCTATCTTCGTCTGATTAAACTTGCTCTTACGGTCGAGTCAATCAAAGGAGAATATATATTATGTAATTTATAGACACACACATACATACGTCACGCCGGTTTTCCCAAATGGGATAGGCAGAGCATTCGAAACGCTACATAGACAAATTCATGACTATTTCACGTTTTGTTGCCACTTTAGCATAGTTTTTAGGTAAGTTCGGTACTATAAATGACAGGTTGCTACCATATCCCCCAAAATATAGATACAATAGCCTCGTACGATATCCACAAAAGATATGGAGAGGTGTTATTCTAAATCCGACATTAAAACGATGAATTAAGCATAAGAAAAGCTAAATACAGAGACAAAACCATGAGTGTTTCACCCTTCGTTGCCACTTGTAGCATAATTTTTAGGTTAACCCGTCACTCCACTCTATCTTTACAAGGTTACAATAGATCCATACAGTACTTTAATACTATTTTCAAATAGTACCATCAAACCAATTGATTCCTGACCCACCATAGAAACTACACACAGTGAACGTCATAGTGAAATTGCATTGCTCGGCAGGCGAAATCTCTATAACGTTTATTGTGACAACGTTCTGCGATGGGTCAGGAAGCAGTTGGTTCGATTGTACCTAAGTAACTTTTTTACCCGAGTGGAATCGGGCTTAGATTATTAAACCTCTCCATTTCGTGGATGTCGTAAGAGGCGACTAAGGAAACAGGTTAAGGTATGTTTTAGGCGACTGGCTAGCAATTTGTCACTATTATCCCACTTTTACATATATACATATACATACATCACGCTTGTAATCCCAAGTGGGGTGACGTTTTGGGGAACATTCCTTTAGCTTTCCCCTCTCAATGCACCCATCCGCACTCTCCGTATAAATTTGCTCAGTAACAATTTTTTCATCCTTCCTCTCTATACGACCAAACTAAGCATAAACAATACACCTCTCACAATACGAGTACTCGCCTCACGTATGGCGGAAACAGCGAACCAGTGTAGGCTATCGCAACAGCCTACCCACAACACATGTTCTGTTCTGGGCAGTGGAGGTCCCCGCATAATGGAGTAGACCTACCTCCTCTAATCCGATTAACACGGACACGATGTAATGAAATGCAGCGGCCTAGCCCGTCACGCCACCTGCAACGGTTCTTACTCTAAGAGGTTATGTAATGAATTCAGCGAGGTGAGTAGGGACATGTCGACATTTGATCTCCGTTAAAATTTACTTAATTTACCCGCGTGATGTCGGGTCTAGAATAGCACCTCTCCATTTCTTCCGTGGATGTCGTAGGAGGCGACTAGGGAAATAAATAGGTTTAGGTATGCTTTAGTCGACAGGGTAGTAACATGTCCCTATTAAACTCCCTCTTCCATCTGTTTTCAAACCTAAAATTAAGCAAGAAGTGGCTGCGAAGCGTGAAACAGTCATAATCATAAGCATGGATTTGTATATGTCACTTTTCGTGTGCTCTTACTACCCCATTTAGGAACATAGGCGTGATTGTATGTATGTATGTAAAATTTACTTTTAGGTTTTGTACACACTTAATTTTCTGTCTTCAAAGCATTTATAGCAACTGGGAAATTTGAATTATGTATTATTTTATCCCTTTCAGACCCGCTCTTAAACTACGACGATTTTCGTAGGAAAAAAATGCAATCTATAGTAAATTTGAGGCGTAGATTACGTTTCCGAGGAAATTTTCCAGATTTTCCATTTGCAAGTGGGAAAATTTTGCCACCAACAATTGTATAACAGAGGGCCTTTACTATCGTTAACACATTTGTGACTCCCACAATTGTGTTCTAGTGGGCCCAACACTTCATCCGTAGAATTGGAAAATCACACAATTGTATCAACTCGGGCCCTATGGTACAATTATCACAATTATGTTTTTCAACCGTAAAAATGGCTTTTTGTGTAATTTGCGAACAAAAAAGGGATTTTTATATAAATTGTTGGTAAGAAATGGTAATGTATTTATGAAAATAGTCAACATTTTCACTATAAATCTGATATTTATGAAATTTAACTTGTTGCAATGCAAACTGTTCCAATAGTTCTACAGTAAAGTAATTTTCAAAATATTGTACAGGCGTGTGGACAGGTTCAACCGTCCGAGGAGTATCTTCTGGAATTGATTTACTTCTAAATCGTTTCTTTTGCCACCTCAGAGTAGTTAACGAGGAATCATCATCATCACAACAGCTCCCGGCTTTAAGTGATGATATGGAGGAAACATGATCAATTGGCGGTAGTATTACGCCCTGCTCATCGTAATTGCCGTCTTCGCCAGAGATGTTCTCTGGCAGCATCATTAAAAAGCCAAAACACTGTCCCAAACCTCAAAAATAAAAACGCTAGTCATATCGGACATGCCCGAAATAAAAACACTCTGGCCCAGAGTGTCACAATTGTGTCACAAAAGTTCGTTCAGCCACACCACAGTCATAAATAAGTAATTATGAATGATATTAGCAAAATCACATAGGAAAATTACTAATTCAAACAACCAACAATAGATAACTTATCCTCCAGAAGCAAAAATCAGATTTAATTTACTTGCATTTATAAAAGTCGGAAACGAAATTTTACACTAAACTTGATAGATGCAAACCCGCACACCGACTGCCTGAGGTATGAAATTTGAATTGGAAGGGATACTTTGGAACTCGCGCAATCGTGTGGTGCTGAGCCCGTCCGCTTCTAACGTTAAATGAACGAAAAAAAATGCAACTTAAAAACCCGCACAATTGTATTGGCCGGGTCTGAAAGGGTTATCTACTTAACAAACTCACTGCCAACGACGCAATGCGTTTTCGTGATTCACAGGCATTGAACCCACACGTGCTTCCCGGCACCTGAAGTAAGTTCGGGTCTGAGAGGAGACAAAGAATGCGTTAAATGGTCTGTAGATAGTAATTATGGATTCGAAGATCTTCATCTGAACGCGGCGGATGCTGCCAAATGCATACCGCGCGCCACCGCTCTATTCACACGACTGCCCATGCTCGACGAAACTAATATTGGCGCACGACTATCTTCGTTTCTATCGTCATTTATACTGTTGTCAAATGTAAAGTAGTTTAACACTAAGAACATTACTTTGTAAAGGAACGTCCGAGTAGTTTCATATTCTTATGTAGTCTAATATCAAGTAATGTCTGCATGTTAGGTGAAGATGCCTAAAAATAAGCACCCGAACTTGAAACATGGAATGTCTAAAACGTAATGCCACCTGTTTTACAAGGAAAGTGGCTTTAAAATAAGCAGTAAATAAAACATTAAAATTTAAAAGAATATGGCATTAATATTAATATTTAAGTATCCCAGCCCGTCAGTTTATTAATGTGATAGACGGTAATAAAGTGGGGCTTGGGCGAGCTTCAACGCAAATGGGCCGCGAATTCTGTTAATTAATAAAGATTTTATGCCCATTAGGTGGATGTTACAATATAAACACGATGGCACAACGGCAATGTGCTATTGTTGCTCTTGAATGGTCCAAATGGGAAGTAATGTTATATCTATTCTGTAATATAGACAAATCAATTACGAGTAGTAGGCGTTGCTTCGCAAGTTGAGCTTCATTATATTATAGGCTGTATAAGCTGTGGCACACCCGCCGGGTGATAATTCAGTGAGGTATACATATAGAAGCTGCAAATATTTATTTAAAAAACATAGGGCTTCTTTAAATACCTAAAAGAAAAAAGAAAAAACCAGTTAGTGTATTGTAGGCGATGGGCTAGCAACCTGTCACTGCGATATCACGTTTAACCATCTGGTTACCCTGACATTGCTTAACGTGGCACTGGATTTTTGAATTCATGTGCTCTGCCTACCCCTCTTGGGAATACATACAGGCGTGACAATTATGAAGGAATGATATGAAGAAAATATCAGCATATATGTACATACATATAAACGTCGGGCTTGTATTCCCAAATAGGGTAGACAGAGCATACGCTTTGTTACGAAGCCAGACCTTGACTATTTCACGTTTCGTAGCCACTTTTCACTTAATTTTAAGTTTAAACATAAAAATATAGAAGAGATATTATTATAATAGTGACGGGTTGCTAGCTTGTCTTTGCTAAGCCTTTGACCTTAATCGCTTCCAACTGCATCCATGGGAGAAATGGAGAGGTGTTATTCTGAAATTGCAACATCACAACTTACTCACGTTACTACATCAGCATAGCTGATAATAAACGTCAAATTGCTAAAGGCCATTTATTCCTGAGTGTCCTGCGTCCGTAAAAATTAGAAAAAAGCGCAACTTTTTGAGTCAAAAAAAAGTTAGTTACGTATACATTACGTACTTTCTCATATGGAAATTAATATTTACTCGCAGGTAAATAACGACTTACTCCAAGACAAAATATTATTCTCGTTTCGTTAAATGACATACATTTAAAACATCGCCTCCCTTTAGCTTCGGAGTTTTAAAAACGGAACGTTACAGTTGGCAGTGTAAAGTGCGGCAAGCGGTTTTCATTAGACAGGGCATTTGCATGTTATTCATTAGGTCGCAACGGCTGCAGCGGCTGAGAGATTTCAAAAGTCATTGTGGCTGAACTGCTGCAAACCACTTACCAAACGCTGGACTGCGCTGCGGTGGCGTGATGAGTTTGCTAGTTGATCAAATTAGTCATTTGGTCATTTCTTGTGTGGTGTCGAGTTGGAGTAATGCCATTCGGTTTTTTTCGTGGATGCCGTAACAGGCGGGTAACGAAGGTTTAGGTGTGATTTGGGCGACAGGCTAGCAATTGGTCTTCTATCTGTTTTTAAACGTACATTTTTACTAGAAGTCACGTGACGTAAGCTTTGCTTACCTCATTTGAGAACACAGGTGTGATTATTGTCATGTTTTATTCTGTCACATTATTCAAGTACCTACCTATCAGGGTATTATGTGGGTGTACAGGCGATCTCAATTGTGCATCTTTTTCTGAATTGCTAATTTTGCAAGAGCTGTAGTGTGTTTGTATTCTTAATTTAAGTACCAGTAGTTTTTGTGTTGTTAATTATGATTAAATAATGAATTTTTTTAAGATTTTTTTGATCAATTCCAATTTTTTAATTTGACTGATTTTGTACTAGCAACAAAAGGTATATCCACGATGCTACCTGTAATTTTTGGTTGAGAACATTTCATGTAAGACTTGAGTTCCTAGTTGTCCCCACCAAAGTTGCCACAAGCACGATTGTCGATGATATTAGGTGTTGTCAATCCGCATCCAGGTTCATTGTATGTCCCTAACCCAAAAATAAACAGTACTAAACTATGCAGGAACTTTTCAAGCGAATTTACAATGATATATTAGAGCGGGTAATTTATTTCACTGGCTATTTATACAAAACAAAAGTTTTAAAGCTCACAAAGGCTGGTCCTTAGGTATGTTTTATTAATGAGATCCCTTTTTATGGTATTTGTTTCAGTTTTATTACTTTCAAAGTGATTTGTTTGGTGGAGGGCGAGCCTATGCTAAAGCGGGGGCTATTTATGTTTAGCCTTTTAATTATTTTTTGCGCAGGAGTACATGGTAAAGTTTGGCAAGTGACATTGAAAGAGTGGTGGGAGAGGAATGGCCCCCGCGGCGATACCCGCGGCTGCCATCGCGCTCGGCGGCGCAACCTGTGGCGGGTATTTTTGCATTTATTTACATGACTCGCCGCGTTCGTACCCGGGCTTTATTCATTCATCGCGTCTTCATTCCGAGCAGATTAACTTCTTTTGTGAAACAACAGAGCATTTACTGAAACCTTGTCCTTTGTTGAGAGGATATTTATAAGTTTTTTTTTAATTCGAATAAAACACTTGACTGCTACAAAAAGTATTTTCTTGACATAGGTAATACAGAAATTCCAATTGGCAACAACTTAAAGCCTTGCTCGTTGATACTTAAAGCAATATATGTGACCGTCCATGAGAAAAGGGTCCTTATGGCAGTTTCTAGTTACGGAGATATTAGCTGTATTGTAAAATCGTTCAATATTATCTTTTTTTTTGTTTTATGCGAAATAGTAAAATATAAAGATAGAGGTATATTTGTACATAGGTTTCAGTTGTGTAAGTTCATTATTTCTTAATTAAAACCTAGTTTAAAGTTTAGTAGAAAAGGACTATAATACCCGACTATTATATACCATAAGGATATGGTAAATTGCATACAATAATGGCAAAGGTCAATAGATAAACTTGTTTAAACTCTTAAATAGTTAGATACTTTGCAAATACATT
>BHDV01025176.1:48111-63702 GCA_005406045.1 Adoxophyes honmai
TTTCTGTGTTAAATAGCTCATTTAACATAGATTTAGGAACTGTGCTTAACTCAATACCTGCCATAAGGACCCTTTACCCATGGACGGTCACATATCATTAATTAATTGTCAATTTACTCGACCAATGGTTTGTGAAATTATAAAGAAGCAATACTCCGCTTCTATTGAGCCCCCAGCCCCAATAAGCATTTAGAACTAAGACGGTATTCAAATTATAGAAAAATATTTCAAGCAAAAATCTATTAACTTTTTGGACGATGAAATCAAATCATCGCAAATTCGATTTACTTAGTAACTGTGGGCGGGAAATGTATCCGTCGCAGGACAAGGGAGCCTCAAAGCCGGCTCGCGGGGAAAAACAATTCCCGCTTTAAACTGCTCCCTTATAAAAACGGCGAGCGAACAGTGGGCTAAGAAAATTATTTATTTAAAGGGTTTTGACGGAATGAGTGAGGCTTTGATTGCGTCTGCCGACGTATCTGCATCACAAAGGCTACTCTTTTTAATTAGGTGACTATTCTAAAGTCGCCTTCGCATACAAATGAAGAAGATTAGCACAGTCTCGGGAACAGTTCACTTTCCATTTTTCCTTTGACAGAGATTTGAAGGCTCTGCTTTATTTTGGAACTTAATGGAACGGAGTGGAAATGGCTCTTACTTCTGAGTGTGGCAACTTGACAGTCCAAAGTTTTTATAGTCCTTTTAACTCATTGTGCATTCTTTAATCTGGGAACAATGATGAAACGTAAAACAGAAATAAATCCACCTCTTTGTATTAGAGCTAAGACATCCATTGATGTTTTAACAATGAACATATCCAATTCTAAAAACTTAGCTGTACACTAAGCTGATAATAAGCCGATCTAAACCTACTCTAACTAAATAAACATTTTGTTCGACCACACCGCAGACGAGATTACGGACGCAGGAGCAGCAAAAAGGACAGAGCAATGACTTGATCCTTTAATGATCAACTTTCACAATAGCGGCTCAAGTTGTGTGTCTGCCAACACAGCGAGGATAATTGAAAAGTTCGTCTAGTCCGAGCTGCTCTGCTCAACTGCTGCATTTTTAAAACAAAAGTTGCACTTGAAACAAAACTGTCTACATTGTTAACGAACGAAACCCCAGACTTGAGCGTTCGACTCGACGGAATGAACTCGAAAAAACATTTTATTTGTCAATTGAAATGATAGTAGGTACTTAACTGTTATTTTATCCGTAAAATCTTGGCCGGAAAAACAAAGCCAGAAAGTAAAAATATACTTTTCTGTCCCCAACGTCCCCGAAAAACTTCACCGCCATAACGTCTGATCTCGACGAAAATAAAATTTACTACGTGGCTGAAACGGATGTGTTCTGTTGCTCTTGGAAAAACTTAAAAAGATTACAAAGTTTTCGCGGCGGCGGTTGCCGCGCGGGCTGGCTCGGCGTCGCGTTATTGTTTATATCTCGTACACACACATCACGCCGTAAGTCACTGTACTTACGAACTGCGCAAAACATTAAATCCGAAGGCGTCAAATATAGTGGGGAAAAACACTAACGATATGAGGCTTCTCTGTTTTCCGCTACTGTAACAGACGAAAACTGTTTTTTAAACGTCACAAAACTCACAAAACAAGGTAACTTGATTACGCGATTCAGAATTACTTACCAACATTGTACGGTTGACCAGTACATATTTGACCAACGACCTTACCAAAAAGAGTCTGGCGACAACTTTCTTTCACTAACCGATAAAGTTATTTCATGTTCCGACAGTTCCATCAGGACGTGGCGAAAATAAAAGGCAACGTGACTATATCCAGCTCGTTAAATCTAATACTTTGTAACCCTTACTAATATCTCCTGATTTAATTCTGGGTAGGGAAGCAGTATTAACGTGGCCCGGGGGAGCCCCGGCGCAGCGACAGTGGTCCTACGTGGAGTTATATTAATGTGACTTTAAGAGGATCTTGTATCTTAGTAAATAAAATAAAATGTTTAACCTTTTGTCTTGTGGCGGATGGAAGTTATGACGTGCGTTCTGTTAAGAGTTTTATTTATGAAACGAATTTTCTGTTTTTATAGACGCTAATTTGATTATAGGTAGAAATTTTAGTTAAAGCTAATAAAAATAATAAATCTGTTAAATGTACGATGTAGGTATAAAGTGAGTTTACGCGTAAAAAACCGGCCAAGTGCGAGTCGGACTCGCGCACCGAGGGTTCCGTACAAACCTGCAAGGTTTACAAAGTTCGTTCATTACGACAATCGAGTCATAACTATGGTATTTTTATTATAGATAGCTCTACGCGTTCATGAGGAAAAAAGTAATAAGTTTATATTTATTAAAAAATATATATTTTGTAATGTAACTAAAAATTTAAGGTTTTCGGATTTTTTCCTTTATGTGTGCTATAAAACGTTGCTTCATGCCAAATTTCAAGATTCTAGGTCGACTGGAAGTACCCTGTAGGTTTTGATTCCCTTGCGAGTACTTGCGAGTTTCAAAATATGCAGCTTAAATTGTTGTTTCTTTTGATTGCGTTGACATAGAAGTTTGTTTTTTTTACAGCTTAAAGGTATTATAGACCTGAGTATTTGGTATGAATTTCAATTTAATACCTCTACGCGTTTATGAGGAAATGGGTAGTAAGTTTAAAATTATTAAAAAAAAATGTTATGTGATGTATTTAAAAATTTATGGTTTTCGTAATTTTTCCTTTATCTATGCTATAAGACGTTGCTTCGTACCAAATTTCAAGATTCTGAGTTTACGGGAAGCAGCCTGTAGGTTTTGATTCCCTTGCAAGTGTCGAAAATTTGCGGCATAAACGGCTGTATCTTTTGATTGCGTTGGCTTAGAAGTTTGATTTTTTCACAGCTTTAAGGGACAGTAGACCTGAGTAATTGATATAAATTTCAGCTTCATACCTCCACGCGTTCCTGAGAAAAAGGGTCTTGACAGACGGACGGACAGATGGACAACAAAGTGATCCTATAAGGGTTCCGTTTTTTCCTTTTGAGGTACGGAACCCTAAAAATATTTAAGGCTAGACTAATGAGGTCTCCAGCACATTACTAACACCTATTGCATTATAATAGGTACTTGTATCGTAAAAAAAATTAATGAGCCAGCAAAAGTGATCAAAAAAATCGGAGGTTGCTTACTTTTTACCTTATGACAAGCTAACAACCTGTCACTAATATACCGGCCAGTTTATATAAAAATAGTTATGATAAAAATGGCCACAAGATGTAAAATAGTTATAGTTTTGTTTATGTAGGGTTGCTTTCCCTGCCCCACTTTCTATCTGTAGTTCTGTAGGTACTTATGTGTAAATCTTCTCAAAACAAAAACCCCAATATTGACGCAGTTACAAAAGCACCTATTAAATACATGTTCCGAACAATGAAGTTGACGTTAGCGTGTTATTTTGGCCGGGGCTTATCCTGCGGATACCCTCACTAACAAGGGTTTGTAAGACGGGTTCAAAGATGACACCCACGTCATGCCCTCGACGGCCCGCACAGGCTACTGAAACCAGACGTATCACTTCTGGTTCTTTTGAACCAAATAAATATATACACAAACATATATCACGCCTGTATTCCCAATAGGGGTAGGCAGAGCACACAAAACGCTACATAGACAAAACGATGACTAGTTCACGTTTCGTGGCCACTTCTAGAATTTATTTTTTTAGGTTTTATGTTGACAGGTATAATAGTGACAGGTTGCTAGGCTGTCGCCTAAAATATACCTTAACCTATTTCCTTAGTCGCCTCTTACGACATCGACGGAAGAAATGGAGAGGTGTTATTCTAAACTCGAAACCACACGGGACATAGTATTAATATTATACTTACAGACATAAAGATGATGCATACTCGTACAAGCAATCACGCCTGTGTTTCCGATGGGGTAGGCAGAACACACGAACCATGACATAGACAAAACCATGATCATGACTATTTCACGCTTCGCAGCCACTTCTAGCATAGCATATTTTTTTAACCTCCTTGACTCGACATTCCTGAGAACAAGAGGACTTCTTACCAGGAAAGTGAAAATAAATACATTGTTTCTTTAAAGTTAAAGGCTGGCATTTTTTTTTTATAAACTGAAACAGTTCAATAATTATTGTTTAAGTGCATCGTGTTGTAGTTTATAGTTAAGTGGTTTCTCACATCAGTAGGTAATCGAAAATCGTTAGAAACGTGTCGCGATAGACATGTCGCTCCGTTAACGATGAGTCGGCTCTTTTCGCCTTTTCCTTAAGAGCAGGCATTTGTTTTCAACTTTTTGCTTTTCGGTTTTGTTTGAACGAGGAATAATAATAATGTCACAAATGAGGTTTTTTTGTTACCTAAAATTATTGTTATACATACATCACACCTGTATTTCTAAATACATAAACAAATCCATGACTAATTGCCATAGTGACATGAAATATACCTTAACCTATATCCTCAGTTGCCTCTTACGACATACATACAATCACGCCTGTTCCCAAATGGGGCATACAGAGCACACGAAATACGACATTGACAGAACTATGACTATTTGACAATTCGCAGTCACCTCTAGCATACTTACGACATCAACGGCACACGGCACAACGCCCCGAAAACCAAACTGATAAAAAACCAATGAAGATGTAGCGACTAGTGCCATGCCACCCATCGTCGAGTAGAAGAACTTCTGTTACAGTCAAAACTTATAGCCGGTCAAAACCACTTTTGACTGCGAAAATCAGTCAAAACTGATATTAACCAAGGGCATCGGTCAAAACCACTATTACCCAATATTTTCGCAGTCAAAAGTAGTTCTGACCAATGTCCTTTGTCAAAACTACTTTCGACTGCAAAATTATTGGGTAATAGTAGTTTTGACTAAATTGTATCGGTTAAAAGTGGTTTTGGATAAGAATGTTAGTTTGGTTAGGTTAGGTTAGGTTAGATTATTTAAGTTAGGTTAGGTTAGGTTAGGTTAGATTATTTAAGTTAGGTTAGGTTAGGTTAGGTTAGATTAGTTAAGCAAAACCATTTTTCACTGATTTTCGCAGTCGAAAGTAGTTTTGACAAAGGGCATCGGTCAAAACTTCTTTTGACTGCGAAAATCAGTCAAAACTGATATTAACCAAGGGCATCGGTCAAAACCACTTTTGCCTGATTTTTTGCAGTCAAAAGTGGTTTTGACCGGCTATAAGTTTTGACTGTAGCACTTCTACTCTTCTACTTTGGAGTCTTTCCCCAAAGGAAACAAGTGAACGGCTACACTGGTTGTTATACTGTAGCTTTGTTTTACGGCCGTCCTCCGCCGGCGTCTTAGCTCAGGTTGCAGCTTGTTTGCCGGAATAATTAACAGTTTTGCATGAATTATAGGTCGATACGCAAATACATATGTGCCTTCACTTGGTATAACTAAGTACCAGGTTCGAAGTGTTGAGAATGCAGCGGTTAAGAAAACAAATCTCAGCAAGTCCGAAACTTTGTTTGCTGGTTTACCTAGTTGCTATCCTTTCACGTGAAACTTCTTAGCTGTAGAATAATTTAGGTACACCATTTAGTCGTGGCAGTGAACTCTGGACTTCCTTAGAAAATATTTCAAGACTTTCCTGGTGTGACAAGTAAATTGACCTTAATCTAACCGAAAGAAATTTCAAATTTTTTTTATATGACAATATCAAGTAAATGAATAAGCACATGTACCTACTCTGTATTCAACACCCACACCAACCCTGAAATATAGTACAGAATATTAATAAAAACCTGTGTATGCATGAATCTATCATGCACATACAATAATTCATTGGCTGTTTTGAACTCCCGCTCATCCTATAGCCGTAATGGATTAGTTATGGAGACAAACATGGCTGCAACTAAAGTTTCCCCCTCGCGGAGTATATAGCCAGGTGAGCGGAAGGCACACATCGATAGTAATATGAAATGAAATATAAATAAATTGCCTTCTCCGGGAGTTGTGCGGGAGACGACGTTTATTGGTTTGTTTGCGTTGAAACTTGGCGCCCTGTCAGCTACCTGCCCGCAGCGCCGTCGCACTTATTACCATTATCATTGTCTCCAATCATTCACACAAGAAGGCGAAATATAAGTTTTTTATTTCAGGTACAATTCGAGATTACTTTAATATTTACCCTTTTATCATCAACCCGTAAAAGGAATGTAACCTTCTCCAAACAACAGAGAAAGGAGATTAAAGTTCAACCTAGTCCGTCAGATTCAGTCATTTTAAGGAGCTCTTTCTTTTCCCTCCTTTCTTGTTTTTAATAAAGTTTTTATTTTCCATTCCGTAGGATGAAAAAATAATATCCCTTTGTTATTGTTCCCGATGTAGGTACACAATTCGGTGGCTGGCGCCGTCATATTTCATGAAATCGCGAGGAGCAACATGAAATAGCAATAATTTCCCCGCAATTTAACAAAGGAACACAAACAAATTCATACTTATTTCCGCAGAAATAAACATCTGTGTTCATGTATAATTAACTTTTGGCGGTAGACGGAAACCCCAAATCCATTGAACGGAATAAAGAAGTTATATAAAATAGGGTTTCCTTAGGGGAGCGAGGTGAGTGAGGCGTCCAGAAAGTTCGGCAGGTTGTGCGATAAAAGTGAATTTATGTGGGCGCCGCTGCCGGTCCGTCGCGAACAACACCGCCGCATACGCCACTCGTAACCGCCGCGGCGCCTTATCTATCGCCGACGAGTGTTGCTCCCAACCCAGTTTTATAGCAAACCCCTTTATACCACGAGAAACTTGCGAAGTTTAATTAGCTTGCACATAATCAGTCAACTTATCCGTCAGTAGGAGCCCGCCCGACGTACCGCAGAGCCCGGCAGAAATCGGCTGGACCGTATAATTCGTATTGTCAAATCATCAATCACCGAGTCGACTCAATTTCGAACAACTTTGTTTGTTCCAAGTTTGACACAGTTCACGGCTGTAGAAACAAAAGCAAGTTAAAATAACAAGATTCACGTTCCAGCGGGAAGCGGTACCGATATCAATTGATCACAAAGTTGCAGCGACACAGGCTGCAAACAGTAAAACCTTCGCGGTGAATTCCGTGTACCGTGAAATACTTTGTGTGGCGAACCGGCCATTTGTTCTGTGTCGGCTCACTAGCCTACACCACGCATAGTAATCAACAAAGCCAACCGACACTCGGCAATCACTGTGAATGTTTGCGGAATTGAATCTTCCTATGTGTTTTATATAGCGTTAGGTGATTATGTTACTCGAAGTACGTTAGGTATGCTTCCCTATCAAAGGCATTCTTGGCGTAAGCTGCAGTTAAATTAATAAGCTCCCCTGTACCCTACTATATTTTCAGGATAGTTGAACGGGATAATTGGATTGTTTATTAAAAAGTAATTGACTAAGGTGGTTTCTAAGTAGTTGAGGTTGAAAACTCGCAACAGCTTGACATCCGACGCGGTGACAAGCATTTAGCACAAAGAATTTGCCTAAGCCCTGAAACCGTGACAAAGTACGACTACGCTTAAGTGACTTAATAAATGAAATTGAACGTTCCTTTGATAGGATTTTCGTGTAATATATACAGTAAATGCATAATTCAAAGATAAATGTAAATGTTTGTGCTAGGTGGCGTGATTCGCGCGAGCGATCCGGCGCTACATGAGACGAACTTGTTGTTTTATGTATGAGGCCTTTTCAATTCATTTGGGCAATACTCTTGTACCTTTGTCCTTTCCGGGTCAGTTATTTATTGCCAGTCATTTGCACTAAATCTGCTGAAGGCACATACATTATGGACGGGCGATACTCATTTCAAACTGTCCATCGTGTTGTGTAAATAGAAGTATTGAAAGGGAATACCCTAGTATATAAAACTACGTTTCACTTCTCAAAGGCAGACATTTAAGACACTATATTTTTTTAAATGTTCATTTCTATTCAATCCGTTGATATAACTTGTTACTATCGAAACGAAATAAATACTTACCGAGAAAAAATCCAAGTTCGCTCTATAGTTGAACGAAAACACGTTCGACTTATTTCACCGAATGCGTTGAAATATAAACGTAAATTATTGAGCAGATACTCCAATAAGTTATCCGCCTACAGAAAGGATTTTATATAAATAGATGGAACGTGTATACGCAAGGTAAGGATTCCCTTCCTCGCCAATTTATTTCAATTTAAACTAAGCCGCTTGTCGATATGCTTGCTCGGGAATAGGTATCTTCCGGATCTCCCGGAAAAAACACAAATGATGCAATAAATATGTCCTGGTATTACGGTGCGCTGTACACGGCGTATACTGTAGAAGATATCTACGTAGGTTACATTTATTATGACGCGGGGCTTAATCACGGATGATTTAAATCAAGAATGTTATTTTTAGCGAATGTTTTGTACATGCTGATTACATGACCATATTTTGCGTGTATAGAAAGACGTACTATGCTTTATGCATAGATAAACGGTCCCGTGTGGTGCCGGGTTAGAATAGCACCTCCCCCTTTCTTTCCGTGGGTGTCGTAAGAGTCGACTCTGTGAAAGGGTTAGTGTATTGTGGGCGATGGGCTAGCAACCTGTCACCGCAATATCACGTTTAACCATCTGGTTACCCTGAATTTGCTAAACGTGGCACTGGATTTTTGAATTCATGTGCTCTGCCTACCCCTCATGGGAATACAGGCGTGAGAATATGTATGTATGTATGTATGTATGTTTTGTACATGCTGATTACATGACCATATTTTGCGTGTATAGAAAGACGTACTTTGCTTTATGCATAGATAAACCGTGGAAAGACTATTCAGATGTATTAAATCGGTTGTTTCCGTTAAATTACTGCTTGTAATTTAATTAATGTACTGATTAGGTAGTTAATAAGTATTTTCCGTTGCTGTGGGTTTATAATAACATTTATCCACTTTTTCCGTGGATGTTGTGAGAGGCAACTGAGTAAATAGGTTAAGGTATATTTAAGTAAGTAAGTAAGTAAGTAAAAAACTCTTTATTGTACAAAAAAGAAGTAAAAGACTACAGATTGGTAAAAAAAAAATAACACAAAGTACAAAGGCGGACTTATCCCAAAAGGGATCTCTTCCAGTCAACCCTTGAGCAGTAGAGAGGAGCAGCAATTTAAGTAACAACATTTTTGTAGCAAGTTTTGATTGTAACATATTTTAGTACACATTTTAGTAAGACAGCACATAGAAACAACTACACACACTAACTAACACATATAACCTTACATATACAATAAGTAATTACATAACTCTCACATTAACATTTTACATATCTGTGATCCACATCCTCTTCAAGTTGTATTTGAAGGATTCGCGAACTGAAATCGGTAATCGATTCCACAACCTTGCAGCATGGACAGTGAAGGATTTGGAGTAAATCCTGGAAGAGGTGGGAATGGTAGCCAAGAGGAAATTAGTGCTAGAACGCAAACGATGCTGGCTGCCGACAGCTAGGTAACTGAAACGCTCAGAAAGATAGAAAGGAGCAGAAGGATATATTGGAGGCGATAGAGCAACCTGTCACTATTGTTCTTGTTCCTCTACATTTAAAACCTAAAATAATAAGCGAAAAGCAGCAACGAAACGTAAAATAGTCTTGATTTTTTCTACATTTTGTGTGCTCTGCCTACATTTTGGGAATCAAGCATGATGTATAATGTATTATTGAATGTTCGTTATTCGAGTTTCATGACGTGTAATAGTCAAACAAGACAAGTGATGTCCTTAATTTTAAGCCTGAAAGAACCCTTTTTAGTGCTTATAAAAAGAACTAAACAAGAATGTTGTCCTTGAGTGTTTGCCCTGGCAAGTTGTGCTTGATTATGAAAACGAAATTATGCAAAGCAAGACAAGTAGCAGCTTTCCCGCAAGATGAAAGAATAACGTTTTGATCAAATCTTTTAAAAAAGGTTGTTCTCCCCATTTCGCGCGAGTACATATCTAATTTAACCTTCAAGTTTTTAGGATCCAAAAGTTGGCAACCTTGGCGTAATACAGCAGCCCGTATACCAGACTTGGTAGTAAGTTTTGCTGTATAACTTTTTCATCCGGGTAGATTGGCTCGAGCTTCGTTCTTACTAATTGAACTAAAATTACATATCGTGCAGATCATTTTCAATTACTTTCAAGCTGTCGCGTGACAACTTTTGTCACATGACACTATGGCGCTAATTGAAACAAAAACCGACCAAGTGCGAGTCGGACTCGTGCTCGAAGGGTTTCGTGCGCAAATTGCAGTTTACGATTTGTGATGTTTTTAAAAGCACTACGCGCTATATGTTGTCGGTTTAGGTAGTTAAAACAAGATAAACAATCTTGACATGTCTTTTTATTGAAATACACAGTCTAAAAATGAAAATCGTTACACTATACAATTCAATCATGAAAGTAAATGATTTTTTCATACCAAAATTGTAAAATGTAAAGATTTCGATTTATAAAGTGTACGTTTAAATAAAAAGACACGTCAAGATTGTTTACATTGATTTAACTACCTAAACCGACAACGTATAGATCTCGTTTAAACCAATTTTTGGTGGAAGTTTGCATACTAATGTACATTAGGTATATTTTTCTAGTTTTATCAGTCTCTTGTTTTAGAAGTTAGAGGGGGGGTATTTCACCACTTTGGAAGTTTCTTGCGCAAAGTGTTCTGTTTAGAAAAAAGTGAAGTTAGTACCTAAGTACAAACCCCAACTTAGTTTTGGAAGACCCTTCATAGATATTCACTTGTGGGTTTGATGAAAAAAAATGAGTTTCAGGTCTTAATGAGGAACTCGCAATTTTTTTTTTAATTATATTTACCAAGTTTCAACAGAATAGCTCTTACAGTCTCTGAAAAAAAATTGGCTGTGACATACGGACAGACAGACAGACTGATAGACAGACATGACGAATCTGCAACAGTTCCGTTTTTTGCAATTTAACTACAGAGCCCTAAAAACGTGCCAGTGCTGCTAGAAATCTAGCTCTTAGACAGCAGTTTCCCTTCGATAATGGGTATTTGCACATGACAGCAGGTCGCGGAGTGACGCGGCGCAGCCGATGCGGGTGATGTTGACAGTCGCACTTCTTATTCGCGGATCCCGCCACTCTCCTCAAAGCGAGCTTCGCAAACACCCGCTAAGTCCTTCGATCGAACGTAAGAAATTTATGCGGTACGCTGGAAAGAATTTGCACGATGTAATAAATCGAGAGCCGTGTTATGCAATTACTCAAAAACAATTGACGGGAGTTTGGTATTGATCTTTGTTCTTGTCATGGATTGGTGAGCGTCACAATTTCGCAGTGCTTAGTCAAACGTCATCATGAATACATTCACACATACATCACGCCGTGATAGCCCAGCGGTTCGAACTGTCACCTCTCAAGCAGAGGGTCGTGGGTTCAAACCCCGGGCTCGCACCTCTGAATTTTTCGGGATTTATGTGCGATATCAAATTTGATATTTATCACGAGCTATTCGGTGAAGGAAAACATCGTCCCAAGCCCTCTCATACTGAGAGGAGGCCTGTGCCCTGCAGTGGGACGTATATAGGCTGATGATGATGATGATGATGATGATACATCGCGCCTTTATTCACAAATGGGCCAGGCAGAGCGCGCGAAATGCTATGTAGGCGGAACCACTATTTCGCGTTCCGTGGCCGCTTCTATCATATAAATGTTTTGAGGTTTACAGGTGGCAGGTTTAATAGTGACAGTTCCTAGCCTATCGCCTTCAATCGTCATGAATACGTTGTCATATATACGCAGAAGGTCACATGCGTTTGTAATTAATCAAAAACAATTTAGTGTACCTATTGATGATCTCTGCGCAACATGTCATCTGATTTTATATCTTTTCTCTTGTCTTAACTGCAGTTCCCAACGTAAAACGTAACTGAAAAGAAATTCCTTCTTCGTTCTCTATGTTTGGACGCTTATGGTTTTACAGCCAGACGAAAATCTAGCAGACCTTTTTATGTACATATATTTAATACTAATACAAACTTTTTGTGAATGTACTTTCACTTTCATTCCACCACAACCTATTAACCACCGAGAGCGCTTTACCCGTGTGTAAATAACCGTCCATTCGTCTCCGGACGTATCTAAAACTCGCGCTGTGGAAAACTAACCGAGATTTAGATCGGCCCCCGTGCAAAGTCGAATGAAATAAAAATATTGTGTGTAGTACATCGGTAAACAGGCAATCAGTAGCATTTGCGAGCTAGCGTTAAGCAAACACTCCCGCCCGAGGTACTTGACAAAGACTGCTCCAATTCTTTTTTATACACTTTACGAGTATAACAGATAATATAAAACGATTTTTCTCGAGAAGGAATCGCCCGAAACCTTCGATGTTTTAACGGAGAGCTTATTAAATGCTACTTCTTGATTTTAGTAGGTATTTCAATGCTTTTTCTGATCTTTTATTTTGATAGGAAGCAAAGTTAGTATGTATAATTGGAATAGTAGCCATTTTAACCTCTTAAAGGAAAGAATGCACGGGGGATAAAGAACGTATCAATATAAATATCACGCCTCTATTCCTAAACGGGGTAGGCAGAGCACACAAAACATCAAACAGATAAAACATGTATAACAGTAACAATAACAAGCATACCTACCTAAAACTATTTCCTTAGTAGCTTCTTACGACATCCACGGATGAGAAGGAAAGGTGCTATTGAAAAAACTTAATTCTAAATTAACTACTACTGTAGAGTAATGATAGCTTTGGATCAAGACACCACTTCAAACGCTGCCTAAACTGCACCAAAGCAACAACACAACACTCCATTTGAAATAGAATTCGCTCAATAAAGTCTATTTTTAGAACAACTGACATCCAATTATAGCTAAAGAAAAAAACAAATATGAATTGCGTAGTTCACCAAAACGCTTTCAGGCGCGAAGCGGGAAACAAACAAAAGGATGTTTTTGCTTTAGCCATTTTCCGCCGATTTCCACATCTGGGGATAACAGGCGAATCAATTCGCTGCTACATTACGCGGCAGGGAAATCAGAAGCTGCTGAGTTGACTTGTTGCGTGCGCCTTCGCCATTCATACACCCGTGGGTGTTCGCACTAATATTGACACGCGACGGGGGTTTCAACCCTGAAAAGAAAAGTTTTACAAGTTTAGTTTGAACGATATGTATATGCACATCTCTTTGTCCGTCTTTCCAGTCCAGTTTTCATTTCCTATCAACGATTTTTAGCTACGTTTCAGTTCAGTCGATTCAGATTTTTTGTGATTGTGAAATGCGAAGCGTAGCTATTACATTTTTTTTTAACTTAATTTTTATCTGTCTTGTTTTGTTGTTGTTTGAGTTTTAAATCTGTGTGGTATCGAATTAGAATAACACCGTGGATGTCGTAACAGGCGATCAAGGACATAGGTTTATGTACGGTCGGACAAGAAAGTGGTCTACCACTTTTGACAAAAGTTTCTGTGAGATCAAAATTATCACAAGGTTGACATTGTCACTGTCATAATATTACGGCGAGGGGAAATCGACCTTGTTGTTTCATGAGGTTCAAATGAATATCGATCTTGAGGGGGTAGACTAATTTCTTGGTCGACCGTACGCCTTAAGCGACGGATTAGCATCGTCTCTATTATTACCTCTGTCGTCAGTTTTTAATCCTAAAATTATGCCGGAAGTGGCTTGGAAACGTGCTCTGCCCACCCTATTTGGGCGTGATTATGTGTGTATTGTATACGTAATTCTTGTATCCCTCACGTAATTGGTAATTAATTAGCAAAACCTTCGCAGCGACGTCAACAACTTACTTTTAAAAGACTTCTAGACTTCCCCTAATTTTATCGGCCAATAACGGCAAAATTCGTCGCTTAAACTTTCGTAAACATTCCCCATACCTACACGTTTTTAATAATTGATTAATGCGAAAAGGATAGCCCGCCAAGCGCCAGCGCCGGCCATGCGTCAAATAGCAATAACATATTTTTTTCAATTACGATGCAATCCCATGAATCATGTACTAGCTAGCATTCGACCCAAATTGGAAATATTTGTGTAGACCTTGCGATTTTCACGTCGTCAGCTTCGAATTTTTCATCTGTCAAGTATAAATAACGGTTGGTGATGGTGACGTTTTATTTATTTCAGTTCCTATAGTGAAATGAAACATATACACTCACGTCTTTATATCGAGGTTAGCTCGACATGTTTAGGGCCATTTCGTGACCCGTTATTGACAGCGCTTCTAACCAAAGCACCCGTGACGCGTTGCTCCTGATGACTAGTCACGAATTGGTCCGAAACATGTGGAGCTAAACTCGATTTTATTAACGTGAGTTATCCGAACGATTTTCAACATGAGTGAGTCTCACGGTAGTTTAATGTCTAATAGGTCTTCTTTGTCACGTTTCATGTGGTCTGCCTACCCCATTTGGGAACATAGGCGTGATAGTATAATTTTTAAGGTTTTACTCATAGTTCGGTAGTGTGATCTGGTTACTAGATTTGATCTCAAATAAGAGTTGACTTTAAATACGAAACCAACAACTTTAGTATTAAGTACCCATACGTTGCCTAGTTTGAGACTAGATCAATGGCGTTGAATTTATTTATTTTTTACGACTACTATCACCCAGCATTCACAACATAAATATTGAACTTTATCTTCCCTCAGACTAGTAAATATTTTTTTAATATTCCCAAAATGAAATTGTGAGGAACTTTCCATCGTTTATTTTTCTTTAGCCCCAACTACCGAACTGTTATGAAGTAAAACAGGAAGTTGTTATGTTAACGAAGTACAGGAGTTTCTTGAACAGACAGAAATTTAGGACTTCCTTTGTGGTGTCGGGATCGAATAACACTTCTCCATTTCTTCCGTAGATGCGGTGGATGTCGTAGGAAGACTAAAGAAATAGGTTCAGGTATGATTTAGGCGACAGGCTAGCAATCTGTCACTATTATACTATCTCTTCCATCTGTTTCAAATCTAAACTCCTTCTTGTCATACGTCTTGAGTCCGTCACGTGCTCTGCCTACCCCATCTGGTAAAATAGGCATGATTGTATGAATGTAGATATTGCTTATAGTTCGGTAATACGAGATCTGGTTACATGGGATCTCATTTCCTGAACGATAGGTACAATAGTCATTCACACTTGCAGGGTAATTGTAAGCGAGCGATTACGATCGCGTTCACCTATGCCACAAAACAGGGACAGGTACAGAAGCAAATCTCAATATAAAGTGCGCTCGAGCAACGCACACATCTACACAGCCAATAGACACGATACCTCGAAACTATAACTTTGAAACATACATTTTGCCAATGTCGAAATTGCGGTATGATACATAATTTTTATGTTTACGCGGGACTTAATCACGGTATTTTTTAATTACCTCTCGACGTTTCGGCCGCGTTACAGCGACCGTGGTCACGAGTTGACTGAAACGGAGCTCGACGTTAATAGTGGAACGGTGGACAATATCAGTGAAACGCGGGTAGTTCGGGGAGCCGTTACTGATCAAATCAAATCAAATCAAATCAAATTTATTCATAAAATTAATACAAAAAGGAAATAATAAATATAAAATATTCTTAGGTCTA